>JAQGAO010001191.1:0-26005 GCA_034697705.1 Ommatoiulus sabulosus
CAGGCAAAGTCAGGCAAAAATGAGAATAAAATGGACAAAAGTCAGGCAAAGTCAGGCAAGTCGATTTTTCAAATGTAAGGGCAACCCTGCATATTTTTTTCTTACATAGAATGAGTTTAAAATACTTACGATTTAATTTACTTTGAGAATTTGTACAAACGCAATTTGTTGTGATAATGGATACTAACTTTCTGGATAATCGTTTTCAGTTAAAATATCTTTTTACAGTATAGTAATTGCAATAATATTTAAGCAATATTAGAAACAAATGTGCTCGCGTAAATGGTAATGAGAGCATAGGAATTAAATTTAGGTTTTTGTGTACGACAATAAAATAAAGTTAAATAGGAAAAAAATCTTCAGTTTGCTTAGATTGTTTGCCTGTCTTAATTTCGATCCGTTCATTGATCCAGATAAGCATATAATAGCTTTTTTGCGAAAGACGTTAAGTTGTTTTCAGCAATACCTTCGCAGTTGTCGATGAGCTGAGGTGAAATTTAATTTAATTAGTCACGGATTAAATTCTACTTAGGCCCAAAACCCCGCAAAAATTGCGTATCGAAAAACGTTTCCTGATCCGCATTTCAACATCTGGAATCAAGTGGAGCTCGTTTGCTTAAAAATCGGGATTTTCTTAGTTTTTTATCGTCTCGAGTATATATTTTTGTTCAAGTCGTAGGAAAACCTCAAGAAAAAAAAGTTGAAATGATTTTAATTGCTTCGTAGGGGTAATGAATAGCTTACAAAAGCAGGCAAGTAATTGGAACTTGTGGCATCTTGTTATGTTTTATGCTTTTAACGAGAATTTGGTAAGCCATTGAGAAGCAAAGTCTTAGACTTCTAATTCTGCATCTTGGTTTGGTAATCAAAAGCAGTTGTAAATTACCGAGGCACAATTTTCGAGCGAGTTAGGAAACGAATCTTATGGTTTCGGTAATGCGCATTTCGCTTTTTTTTAAGTACGCTCCAAGGTGCTTTAGGAAGGGCCCTTAGTTCTATACTAAAGGGAGGAAAAGAGAGGCATTTGCCCAATGGAACCATCACGAGAATTCACTAAATTTAGTAGAAACCTAGACCGAGCGGAAAATCATTTGCAGTCAGTTGGCATTTCTTCGATTTCTGTATACACGTCGATGGAGCTGCGCAACGACGGGGATTTCCCCCTATTTTCCGCATGATTTTTATTTTATACCTTTTGTGGTGAAATCGAGGATTATATCTTTCCGCTCGAGTATTTTCCCTTTTCTTTGATCTCTTAAGGCCTGCCTAATCTTATTGGTAGAAAAACAAGCATTTTAGTCATTAAAGCATTAACGAGCGTTTCGGTTTGAAAAAAAATAAATAAACGAAAAAAAAAGCTGAATATGTAGGTTTGCTTTTCTAACGAAAAAATGAAAACCGTGGCGCCCTGAAGATGGATGAATGGAGCCCGATATTAATTGCCTTCATTGATTCTTGGGAAATGAGCACGTGTTTGTTAAGCTTGAATAAGAAATTTTAAGGGCTTTGGTAATCCAGTTTAAAAAATACCAATTCCGTGGGATGAGATGGGACGTTTGGAAACTTCACCCTGACAAAAATGTTTAATACCGTCGCCGGATTATTTTGAGAAAAGTTCATAATTCGCACCGTCGCCTGATATACCGTCGCCTGATTATTTTGAGAAAAGTTCATAATTCGCATTATTTTTGATATTTCTTCTTACTGTTAGAATGAACTCAAACCTAATCGATGCACGATATACTGTTTACTTCAAAATACTTTCAGCCGACCAATTTTCCTTTATTTTCATTTTGTCTAAGAGATTTTTTTGTTTACGCAATTTTTTAAGATATTTTTCGAATTTCACGTATATCCTCAATTAATGAAAAATATTTTGTTGATTCATGTGTTCAAAATTTAAATATTAAAGTATTTTTTTATAAATCTTTCTTGAAAAAAATAATTATGCTAAGGCAGTTTACATTGTAAAATATTGATGTTTCGCTTAGTTTTCTTATTGGAAACAAGTAATCCAATGCATTAATTGATGTGAAAATATCGATAACTTTGAAGAGTTTTTAAACCAGTTAGCTTGTCGATTTTGCACACGTAACTTCACGATTGCCAAAATGCGATTCGTCTATAGCGTCTGTCTGAGTACCCCTAATGATGCATCTTCTAACCGCTGATAAGCGCGATGAACATGTAATTTTTAATGTTTTCATAGTGTGCCTGTAGTAGATTCGGGAGCATTTAATAAAAGGTTTTCTTCAAAGCAAGAAACATTTTTTTTTAAACTTTCCTATTATTTGCTAAATAAAAGAAAAGCAAAATTTCAGAGAAAGTCTGTTTTATCGCTTTTTCGATATTCAGTATACAGAGTATATGTACTTGTATATTCGAGCAATTTTGCTCTCAGATATCATATCAGTAAAATATTTGTCATTGAGTGCTGGGCATAATTTTTCTTGTAAAAGGCACCCCTTCTATGTTGGATTATTCCCTTTCCATAAATTTGGTTGCATTTTTTCTTTTCTGATTTTTTTCTTCTTGCATGCAGTCAGCCTTTGATGTATACAAGTAGATGTTGTATATACTGGCATGCAGTGCCAAAATTGCTCTTTGGATATGATCTTTTCCTATATGATGCCAAACATTTTGGCCAGATTCCATAAAAGCACGTCGTAAAATTGCATTGAATGATCACATTTCAAGATTAGATTTGGCATCATGCATCATTGACTTTATATGGGCTTGTTATTACAACTGGTTCAACCGTCCACAAAATTCGGCTTTCATCGTGCAACTAGGGGTTTAACCTAACATTTGTTTTAAATGCTTAAAACACGCATTCATCATTACATTTCGTGTATATTTATTCCATCTACACTGCGAACAATCGACGTTTCTGAATTCACCCTCTCGTACTTTCGTATATTAGGTATTTTACGAGCAGAAATGGTTATTTCGGTAGTCCTGTTATTACGCCTCTAAAACGCATCCTTGGCAGGCTTAATGTGTCTTTACTGATATGAAGGGCGCATTTTCATTGGTTTTCCTGGCAACAGGTGGCCACAACTATATTATCACATTGTGGTAAAATTTATAGCAGTATTTAAATATGTGCTAAAGATTTTTGCGCTGAAGAGAATTTTCTTTAGTATTCGAGTTACATGAACAACGTTTCATAAAAATAGTGAATGGAATATGGCTTATGATAATACGATGGGAATTCAATTGAATTAAAATCAAAGTGTGAGTACATGTATTTACCCAAGTTGGAAACAATTTGAAGTGAATTTAAACTGTTGTTAATCTATAAGGCATGGAAAATTCAAACATACGGATTTTTCACGTAATGTAGCTTACCTAAATCTCCATTAGAAAATTGTAATTACGCTAATTAAAACCGTAATTAAGTTGTATTAAATCTGTATTTTAATATCAACAAAATCAGACCTAAATATTTTTTTCAGAGTCACTTCATGTCCAAAGCTAACCGTTTTAAACTCATTGTTCATTGCTACATATTTATAACTACATTTTAATTTGCTAATAAAATCATTTTCTGAAACTGGAATGGTCTGGTAGTATGAAAATTACCGAGATTTGTCTTTTATCTGTCTGGTACGTACATGTAATAACCCATAAGCATGTGAAAAATAACGTAATAGCGCTTCTACAGGGTGTATTGGCATTATACATGTATACATGTAAATATTGAGCTTATGATCCATAATTTAAAAGAGAATATATTCCTAAAAATTAGCATTGCAGGTATTAGATTATAGACTGCCTGCAACTTTCTTTTGTACTCCTTTTACCCATATCTCCGCCTTATACCCAATATTTCCGCCTTATACCCAATATTTCCGCCTTATACCAATATTTCCGCATTATACCCAATATTTCCTCCTTTTACTCAATCTCCTTTTTTCCCGCTTTTGCTTCTTTACCTACACATCTCCTTTTACCTACATCTCCACTTTTTGCCCACATCTCCTCCTTTTACACTCGTCTCCTCCTTTTACACTGGTCTCCTCCTTTTACCCACATCATCTCCTTTTACCCATATTTCCACCTAACCCTTGTCCCCAACTTTTTCCCAATTTCACCTTCCTCTTAATTCATATATACTCCTTCCTTTTCCCCATAACTTTCTCCTCGCAGTTTCCTATATTCCTTTTTCATCCTTTTTTCCCTTATCTCATATCCTCGTCCTCCTTTTCCCTTGTTCCTAGTTGATCCACCTCTTCACCCATGTTATGCTTTCCCCATGTATTTTAACCAATATTTACCTTCAGCAACTATCTTTTTCCTTATCCTTCGTACTTCCTTCTCCTGTTTCTCCATTCTCTTTCCCATTTTCCCCCTTTTTTTTGTCCCCATTTCACAAGCCGCTCCTTCCGGTAACATAATCCACTCCAATTTTGCGTCTCCCCTTTCTCTCCCGATTTGTAACCTCTATTCCTCTCCTTATCCCATTTTTCGTCCTAACCCCCATTTGCTCGCATTCTCTCAGCTGTCTTTTCAATTCCTTTCCATTTCTGCCCCGCTTTTTTCCATTTTCTTCTTAGCTCTCTCCAGCTCTCTTCAGGCCCCAGCTTAAAAGTCGCAAACTGCTGAGCGCAGCGATGTCAATTTCTGGGCAGTGAGAAACTGCTCCTTTTGTAATAAATGGCGAAAACTACCATTTCTGGTAGAAAATTTAATAAGCTCCGCGCATTGAAAAAAAAACTGTATAAACAGAAACAACACCAGAACTCCGATAAAAAAAAAAGCCAGCCAAGAGTGCAGCCCAACGCGGAAAGAGTTGAGTGAAGGAAGGTTTGCACGTATCAGAAATAACGTCTTCATTTTTCTTGGGAAGAATTGAAGTCGGAAATGTTTTCTCCGCATGCTTTGTGAACTATCTTCCTTCCGGTATCTGATATGAAGAGGGAAAGAGAGAAAACTGCGCTGGTCTCTAACTGTTTAGTGATTCTTGGAGATGTGCTCGTAACAGCAGTTAAGAGTATGAAGGGGGGAGAACTACTGCTGTTGCTGCTGTGACCATAGATCACAAATTGCAGCACAACGGCGCTGCAGCCGAGGGATTCGTGCGAAAGAGACATTTGATCCACAGGCAATGCAATTTAATGCAGTTTTTGCTCATTTCGTCATTGCCGAAGAGAGAGAAACACAGGCAGGGGTCTCTGAGGTGCAACTGCATTGAGAGCCACAATAAATTCAGCTTCAGCCATGCAAGGATGATCCAATAAAATGACTTCCCAGGTCACGATCGTATTGTCTTTCCTTATTGCACATCTTGCTTATTGCTAGTCTTCCTTACATCGGGCACATTAAATGATTGCACGGTCATTAGATTGACGTAATAACAAATTCCTCCGTTGTTTGGACGCCTGCAATGAAAATACTGAGTATGATAAAGGGGCTTCCAGAAATTTCGGACTATTTGCTATTCAAGAAGCTGCATACGTCACTGTACACGGGTGGTCACTATACAAAGAATGCGTGAATTACATTAAAATAATGAAGATGTACACTGTACTTATACATGTAGACTGTAATAAATGTAGTAAAAAACCACAAAACCAAACAAGTACAGAGTCATCATGTCCATGGGGTAAAGAAAGATGTAATGTGACTCATCTGTTATCTGGTCACTTTATAAGGTACATTGACAATTTAAAAATTACCAAAAAGACAACACACACACTGGTCACTGTAAACAATAGACAGGTGGTCACTATACAGAGAAGTTTTATGCAGGAAATGTACACTACAAAAAACAATACACTAAAAAGTGGACACCATTTAAAGGTGGTCACTTTTTCAGTCAGGCAATATAGAAAATCTAACGGAACCACCTTGTTTTTAAAATTTGTTTTAGAAAAGATAAATTGTCAAGCTTGGCAAATTGCAGCTTGACATAGCTTAAATGTTCATATGACATACGGTAAAAAAATTGCTAATTAAAAACTATCTGCATTCTTCTTTAGATTGGTACGAAGTAAAACGAATTCTACAAAAATACATGTCAGTCATTTATACTAATGAAAAAAGAATCGATGACTTTGTCAGTGGCATGACAAAAATATTACTATGCGCTTTTTCGTTAAACTGAAATTTTAGATGGTTCGCTTGCCTAGTTCATAATTAATGCTTTTTTTAGCTTTCGATTTTTGCATATTTAAGCTTCATATATTGCTTCATTAATCTACTTTTCATCTGCTTAGTCGTAAGGCAAAATGTTTTATGTATCGTGTTTTTATTCGTCTTCTAATTTTTTCCTCTCATTAACCCAAATGCAAATTATACCGGAATATTTTCATATTAATAATGCTACCCTACAGCCAACATACTTAACCTTAAGCTTACAATTTGTCTGGATTCCTAATTCCATGTACATCATTAATTTTAAAAAAGCCAATGCTGGGTGTCAGTAATTCTCATGATTTTTTTCTGTTGTTATTGTTATTCTGATGCAATTAGTATTCACATACTGAGTTTAGCATTACTTTCCACGATGTAACGATTTTACTAAATACTGAAAAATCTAAAATACTTGGTAATAGAAATGCAAACTAATGAGACTGCTGCTATTATGGATTGTTTTTTAATATATAATTTGTTTGATTTGAGCAATTGATGTTTAAAATATGTTAATCTCATAAGTAGTCCCTTTTTTTTTTGGAAATATCGCAATACAAGAAATCATTCGTTATTTTATTTCACGGATATTCTGTGGTAAAGAATATTGCTTTCAACTTCACTTTTGCTGTGGGATGAAAGCGTAATTAAATTCTAAAAAAAAATAGAAGCATTTGACAATTGAAGTAATTTAACAAATACTGGATAGAACTTAAAGGAGCTGTACTTGGCTCCATACTTAGTTGTAGAAACTTGAAAAAAACAAACTGAAAAATAACATGCAGTATATTAAATTCGTACAAAAACTAGTTTTCTATACACGTTATAAAAGTTGTGGCATGCTTCATATTCCATCCCCATTCTGATATGTAAAATATATTTGCGAAGTTATTTACTAACATCTGTTTGTTAAAATACCTGTACATTAAAATTAGGTTTCTTAATACTTTTTGTAAAATGTTTTAAAGGAAATATCTTTTATAAGGAAGCATCCCAATACAATGAAAATGCATTTAGGTATACATGCATATACTGGTATACATGTATATATATATATTCAACAATGCAATATGTAAAATGCATTTTTAAAATTATTGCAAAAATTGTATTTGCAAATATGTGGCGATAATGTGTATATTTTTAATAGACATGTATTCAAGCTAAATTAAAAAATGTATTTTTGTTACATTGCCAATTATATACCATTAGATTATGCATAATGAATTAATAAACATTTAAAATTTAAAATTTTTTTAAAATATTATATTAAATACAATCTTATTAATGTATTTGTGGATTTTTAAAAAATATATATTTTAAAATAGGTTTAAACTTATTTATCACCATATATTTAGAAATACGTAAGTAAGATATTTGGAAATAACTTGAATGTTCCAATCTATAATATTTAGTATAACTTGCGAATATTTTAAAAGCTAAAAACACATTTCTTCGAAATGCACTTTCATAAATTTTTTTTTTACAGATAATGCATTTCCGAAAGTATGTTTCTAAAGCATTTTATTCCGATATGGGTTGTTACGCGGCTTCTAGACTTTGTCATAGTAACGTACAAAATCTAAAACACCCGGCTTGATTTCATGGGGCAGCATGTCAGTTTGGCTTATGGCACATTGAAATTACGTGCAAGTTTAAGAGCTAAACTGCACTTCGACCTAACCTTATTGGATTTCGGAGATCGAACCATCCTTTTTCATCTTTTGTGCATCGAATACAGGCTTGGGCGTTTCGTTCACGGTTTTTTGGGCAAATTTCTTTGTGCAAAAGTCGATGAAGAGGTTTTGTTTGCTCGGGTGTCATGCTGGGGGAGGGCCATCGGCTAAACAGAATCAAGTCCGAAATGTGTCTCTGGAGAGATGCGGCATGTATTTGAGCGAGATAAAAAGCATGTTTGAAAAATGTACACGTGTGCATGGCTCTCTCGCTGTTTTTCGCCACCGAGCCATCTATAACGAATTACTAGCACTTTTATACAACGTCTCCGAGCAATCTTCCAGGGAAATAAAACGAGGAAATCTATGAGGATCTGGCCTTGAACCTCCGCCATTGGGCTGCATGCACTTTTTTTATTCTTGCAAAAATACACCTTTGACAATATTGAGTTTTCTCGGAAATTGTGCGATGGCAACATACTTTTGTTGCGGTTTAAAAATTCCAGCGATGGTTATCATCAAGTTTTTCGTTGTGTCAAGGACGGACTTTTTTATTTTTCGAATTAGAAATTGCTGGAAGATAACTAACGAATACTGTTTATAACCATAAAATGTATACTTTAAGCCCTCTAGCACGCAAGATTATTGATAATGCTTATGTAATCATGCATGTATAACGTGATTTTAATAGTTATAACATGTGGTAATGTCATCATAAGCATGGTTTTATAGCCGACATCACGTGGTAATTTTGGCTTGTTAATAGGTCGCTTAAAAGCTATGTACTTGGTAACTGATAAATGGGATTAAAGCGAGTTTGTAATTTAAAGTTGACATGAAGTTGTCCATTCTAATGTATGTTAACTGTGAAAGCAGGCTAAGTAAAGTACATGTAGAAGCAAGTAAAGTATATATAAATATGAGAATTACTTTTGCTGGGTGGATTTAATGCTGATTACTAATCATTTCCCTTCGTTAACGACATATAAACGAAGTGTACCGAAAATATTTGATATTTTTTATGATCGTTATGCTAATTATTTTCAAAATATTTTAAATTACATTGGGTTTTTATATAAATCCTATATTAGCCTACACATGATTCATTTTCTTTTGGAATAGTTTTGATGACAGTTAGAATCATGTTGTTCAGTATAATGTATCTATAGATAAAGAATAAAACGGTAAGGATTTAGACATTTCACAATTTCAAATTTCCGACACAATTTAATTTTTTTTTTAATTTCAATAGACACAATTCAGTATGCATACATTATTAATTCTTAATCTTTATCTATTTGCATGCGTTGCCTATGGAAAATTCACCTATGCAAAATAAATTATAATCATTTGGTATGATTATAATTTTTAACTTAGAACTGTTATTACTCATTCACATGAAATGATAAGACAAACTCGTTCAATGTGCTTTTTAAAAATGGGTAACACACATGGGCATATACAGTTTATTAACTGTTTCAGTCGTTGTATCGATGGATGCCCAATATTCGGGGGCTCGATGGTGTATAGTGGCTGCCGTTTCAATGAAATTATTGGAATTGGAAAATAAAATTTAGGATGCACCGAATAAGCTTTTATACGTACGATTTGGATCTCCAAAAAATGCATAAAAAATTTCAAACGATGATGTTTCGTGGTTGAGTTTGTACCGTAGAGAAAAGTGATAATAACAGTGTTGAGGTGTGCTATAAGCAGTCGAAGAAAAAAGAAATATGGATTTTTTGTGTGTTGTTGAACACTGGGAATGAATGAAGTTTTAGTCGTTTCTCTAGGATATATTGATTCGATTCCTGTACGATGATGTATACGTTTTTTATTATATTATTTATACTTTTGCGGAAGAAAACCGTTAGCTTAAAACTTTCTGAAATGGTCTAAAGATCTATTTGAACGAATCGACTCATTATACAGAAAGATTAGAAAATGTAAACTGGCTTCAAGCAATTCGAAGCAGTACGAGATAAAATTTTGGATACTTTGTGTTTTAATTAAAAATGGTGAATTTATTTTTATTGAAATAATTTCACGAGAATTTAAAAACACAATGCATGAATACATGTATTTCAAATATCAAAATCGCAGAAAGTCCCACCCTGATTTAGAGAACATTTCAGTTAATAAATTGAATGGATATTGTCGGTCGTTTTCTTGCCTTCTTATCGATTATAGACTAAATTCATGGATGTGGGTTTCTTGTCTCTCTATAAATCATTAACTTCTAGTTTTCGTGAAAATTGTTTTGTCTCCTTCCTTTAATACACAATTGAATTTTATTGTATTTCAACCTGTAAAATGGCGATATTTACTGCCATCATTGTTATTTTATGATCCACTTTATTATACAGTGCACAGCCTAACATACAGTTGCGGTGTCATTCATTAAAATTGATGGCAACTCATATTTTGCATGCAATTTATTGCGTCAAAGCTAATGGAAGCATCCATTATACAATGCTATATATTTATGCCTCTGTGAGCTATGTAACTTAGAACCATCAATTGCGATCAATATGGATATCATTGATATGAGATTATCATATTTTGCCTGTTTTTCGTGGCATTAATGCAGTATCTGACGAGTATGATATAATTTGCATGCATTCAAGATTAAAGAGGAACACGAAAAAGAATAAAATTTTCATATCTTCAGCAAAAATCTATAACTAGTTAAACATGCAGCAGGAATTTTTAATGAGTTGGTATGTCGTTGTATTTCATATTTCTATCTACGTTAATTTATTTGCAAGGCTTTTTCATCAACTCGTCAGAATATTAAATTGTAAAACAGAATTTCATATAAAGTTAAATTTTTATGGTAAATTAAGTAGTTTTATACATGTATATGCCTATGTGAACGTTTTTGACAATAAACCTCAACTGTGATTTATTTTTTCATTTTTTAAATATAATATGGAATACTGATTTATATCAGTTGATGAACAGATTACTAAATATATTGTACGAGCTCGTAACTTAAATAGATGGTTAAATATATTAGTGGAAATGATTATGTATTTTTGTATTTTTAAGAATCAAATCGATTTATAGTGTGTGTGGGCTTGTCCATTACTCATGTAATTATATATTTTATGGACAGATCATAGCACTTGACATCGATTTTATAATCAATTCTACTGCTGTAAAACTTAGCAGTAAAAATGTTTTGCCTATATACTCATGTAAACAAATTGGAATTACATTCATCATGGGAATTTAAGTTAAAATGTATCGAGCTTAAGGTTAAACACGTGTTAGAAACCTACGTACTTTGTTTTTTCAATAAAAATAATACAATTTCATCATTGGAAGATTCATTTTGTTTGGGTTTTAATAATTTTATATCAAAGGCATTGTTTAATTAGCAAACTATCATTTTTAAATGTTATGTAGTATAAACATCTGTTCGATGTTAAAATAAATTTCGCATAGTAACTTGCAGACGATTAGTTAACATGTTAAATCTACTTTTATCGTGCACAGACGTTTAATGTAATGCTTCTTTTAATTGACTTTCTGGATATTTTATCGAAGTTTATTACTTTTATAAGTACAATGGAGTCATTAATCACAATATTTTTATTTGCTTTTTAATTGACTGCATTTGTAGTAATTGTGTTACGACTTTTAAAAATCCTTGCTAAGGTTTGTGTTAATAATTGCATGCTAGATTATCTTAATATTGGACAACTTCATCACAGTGCACATGTTGTATTTGTACTTTAACATCAATCTTGTGTGTCTTAAGTAATGGATTTATGTAAACATGCCCGCTATCTGTTAACCTTAATGTTAAACTGAAGTCAGTTACATGATTTTTCAATTGTTTAGAAATAACTAATTAAACTTGCTTTGAAATGGAGATTAATGTGAGATTCTAAAGTCTTGGTTCGCAATAAACTCGTCCAAATTTATCACCATCTTTAACAAGATAAATTAGAAAGCTTTGCTGAATTAAATTGTGGATCACAACAATGAAAACACTGTTCTAATTTTTAAAAAACTTAGTCGAGTAAATGCATTAGAAAAGCTTGTCTGGAATCACTAGTTTACGTCAACGTCGTATTAAAATAAACTTGCAATATGTTATGAATCCAGAAAGCGTAGGCTGGTTATATTTTATGAAAAAAAAAACACTGAAAATATGAATCAAACATAAATGTTCACAAGCGTTATTCGGATTACGTTTTCTGACAGAAATAAAAACAGTAGTATATGATTATTAAAATCTTGATTTCTAAAAGAATGCATAGTATTTAATACCTTTTTTGTTAGTTCACATCAAATTTCTATCACACGTACATGTACATGTACGTGGGACAAATACAGTTATCATAATAACTCTTACAGAATCTTGCAGCTTAATTTCGGAAATCATATACTTTAACCAAACTTGTGTTAATAATTTCAATGTTTCGAATTGTTCCACCTGCTTTTAAAATTAAGTAGCCTACTATTTTGTCAAATACACGAAAGTTTAGGGTCGAAATTTACCTATGCGTGCATAACCAGATGACCAGAAACATACTGTTAACGCTTGTACTGGACATAGACCAATATATTGTCAGCTTAACCTTTTATCCCCATATATTTCTTAACCTATAAGCATAACTTTCCGTTTACTGTACCTTAGACAAATTTGATAAATGTACACAACACGACTCGCTCTTCTGACACCCTCTTCGATGACAAGTGCACTGCAAATACACTTTTTTTAAGTTTAGAATTTGACCAGACGCACGACACCCGAATGGAATAATTGTGAATTGTTAGTCCCATAAGCATTGCATGTGTACCGAGATTGTGCAGTGCATTTCCTATTTTTTTTTTCGGCAAGATTTACGGTCTTCAATTGAAAAATAAACCGTAATTTTAGCCTGCTTCGATCATTCAAGTGGCTGCCCAGCGACAAAAGCAAGTGGTTTCATCGATTTCTCTTCCTTTTATATTTAAGAAAGCAAGCCGCAAACGTCCAAATAAACAATGCACGAATGCACCCCCGTTGTAAAATTTCCGTTTGAACATTGTCCCACGTGTCTTTAAGTGTCACACTCGCGCACCCAATGACAGTCAAGTGAGCAACAGACTAGCTCGCCTTTTTGTGCCAGTTGCCTGCGAGTTTCTCACATTACTTCCGTTTCCGTTTTCATGCTCGATAACCGCAATGATGACTCTGCGGTGCACGAACGTCAAATTGTATGTAAGCTATTAACTGGGTTTTTGAGTCCTACAATCAATGATCCATTTTTGGTTTTATTCGCTCAAGCTCGTCGCGAATTTGATACATATACCTCGAGGCTTTGGATCTTTCAAAATGTTGGCATATCAAAATGCAAGCGTCGATGCATCCTGTTTGGATAGGGATTTATGGCCGTTGTCATTTCCAGACATTTACTGAATCGTTTACCTGGAAATATTTCCGAGTCTGTCGTATTCTTGTGTATATGCAAAAAAAAAGGACACCGAGGATATTTTACGCTTTTACAAGGAGTTTTATTCGGGTGAGATCGAGTCATAAATGAAAACATAAATAAAAACATGCACAAATAAATGTCTACCAAGTTTTACTTCCATAGATGCAAAGTCGTGTTTATGGTGAAGTCAGACTTAGAGAGGAATATACATTTTATTGATGGTTTTAATAACGCACGTGTATATTTACAGTGTATGTATTTTATGTGTATTTCCATGAACCTTTGTCGATTAAAAAAAAAATATACCGACTAGTTGACATCATTCTAAAATTGGATGTTTTTATTGAAATGTTATAGATTAGATTATCACTTTTAAGTACTCGATACATTCGTTATTTGGCATAGTACGATAAGTAATAATGCACATTATCTTTAGCGAGCAAAAAATACATACTTATTATCTACACTTAATTTTCTAAGTGACGTTAAAATCATTGCGATTATTTTGGACATGCTGGAACAAAATGACAAAATAACATTTGACTTGGATACCTTATTTATACGTATACTTAATTATCACCTCAACTTTCTAATTTGGCTTTGTCTGTCTGTATGTCTTGTCTGTCATCCATGGGAGGATGACAAGCACAACAACCCAATTATTGTTGATATCATCAAAAATTTAAAGTTCTGCAAGTTCTCAGTAACTTATTTCATTAACACGAAAAATAACATTTGGATAATCACTATTGCAACAACTGGTTTCTATTGAATACCACTTGACATTTCTTTTAAACTCGTTGTCTTATAATTGAAATTGTTCATTGTTCGAACATTTCTTGGTTTATTGCGAATTCCGATAACGGAATATGACCCCTGCTGGCTTAAATTTTTCCTTTGTAAGACGATTTTCTAAGATGCATTGTCATCCCACCGTAATATTCATCAGGCATTGTCTTGAAGTAATGATGATGGGAAACGCGCTGTTGAGCATTGAAAATTTCTAACATTTCTCATATCCCAATCAGTAAATCTGAGCCTGGCAACAATACCAGTCAGGACACCTCGATTTCTCTCTGCAACGTACAGTGTACATGTACAATTTTTGGCTTCTGGCAAATTCCCTATTAAATCCGTGAGGGATTTTCCCCTGCAGTCCCCATTCAACGCGCCCTCTTTCTGCGTGCATTTTTGTGCCATTGATGGGAATTGAACTTCATATTATGCTGTTCCAGTTATGCTTTGAATCTGCTCTAGGATTGAGCTGTCGATCTTACTTTGCATGCATCTCCTGAAAATATACATGTTGACACGTAACGAAGTTTGTATCGCCATTCTCGCAGAAAGCAGATTGACAAAAATGTCAGTCACTTTTAAGGAATTTTGAATCATGAGCAGCTTTTCTTGTCAATAGTAAAAAAAATCAAAAATAAAGCCCACGCAGCGTGGCAATAAAGCTTAAATTTGTAGATTCGTATATGTGTGTAGGGAGATGTGATATAAGGGACAATGTTTCAAATCCTACGCCTATATGGTCCCTATTTTTTCCAGTGTTTGGTGCCACATTGCGCAATAAGCTACATTTAAATTAATCTATTTTAATCTATTTTCCATCCAAATTTTAGACTACCTCATCAAATTTCTTAACCATCTCATAGTTTTATAGAAATATTTTGAACTAAATATTAAATTACAGAAATTAATTAAGCTATAGAAATTAGTCTAATTATACTATACTGTTCACTTATACATGTATAGCAGGGTAAACAGGATATGCACATTTTATAAAAAAACCTAAACTATGAGATTTATATATATCCAGTTGAGGGTGCAGCAGTAGTTTTTTTTCTTGTGTTCCGATATTCTTATTATTATTTTTATTTACATTACATTGTTTCACGAATAATTGAGTAAGGGTATTTATTACCTTCGGCATTATTCATCTTTGACTGCAAATAGCATTATAAAAAGCATGCGTTTTATGGCGATCGATAATTAAATGTTGCAAATGCAGCTGCCATTAAACTAATTTTACGACGCCCTACTATAGGCCCTTGAAATGGGCCTTTGAACCATATGTTTTGGACATCATTAAATTCAGCGCACCCATGGTTCCTATATGTACTCATTGTCTGATGTTTTTAGTTTTGCATCCATTCTGGAGATTAGACTTTTTAGCCACGCTGTATATTGACACTTTTCATAGTTTATTTCTCTAAAAGAAATGGACGTTGTTCCGTTTTTGTTTGCCATTTCTAACTCAAAACGCTACACCCTCTTTATAAGTTTTTTGGAAACCTCATACCTTTCACTTTGGGACCAGTTTTTGTTTCAATTTAAAAATATTTAAAATAAGTGATATGCTCCTCTAATTGTTTCACAATTTAAACAATTTTAATAACTTTTTCATTGAAGTTTACTTTATATCTTTTAAGATGAAATATTAGGAACTGGAAAACAATCCGAAAACCACTAGACCATATCACTCGATGGTCGCAAAACTACCTTACGATGTAACATGTTTCAACATGTTAATTGGAGAAGAAAATCCCGTATCTCGGACATTTTTAATTCTTCTTAGAGACAAGTTGGAACATGTCTTTGCTAACTTTTATCTTTAACATGTTCCCAGACTCCCTTATGGTGTAACATGTGACAACGTATCAATTTTGAAAGAAAGTCCCATTTCTCCAACTTTTTCGAAGTTTTTTTTGTCTAGCAATGCCATAAAGGGCTTGTTGTAACATGTTAATTGTGGAAAAAAAGTTCTATTCTTCCGACTTTTAGTTGCTTTTTTTTGTGGCTAGCAATGCCATAAGGGACATGTTGAAACATACCGTTACTAACTTTCTCTTAACTCGTTCCCAAACTCCCTTATGATGTAACATGTAGATAGGTGTGGATTGTGGAAGAAAGTTCAGTTTCTCCGACTTTTTCGTTGTCTTTTAGCTAACAATGCCATAAGGGACATGTTGGAAACCTATTTCTAACTTTGGTGTTTTCACGATTTGGTGTAGTTGTATTCTCCACGGGTGCAATGCCACAATGGCAGCGAAGTTGTTGCTCATTTCCCACTTCAGTATACCGCAGTACGACAACCCTTTCTTTAAACGAAATTAAAGTATTTGGGTGTTTTTCATAGGGTTTTCGACTCTATCCTCTTTATTTCTCCAATTTCGGAGCAAATGAAGCCAAAGCCCCTAGCGTCGCAATAGCAGCGGGTTGAAAGATGACACGATAAAGCAATCACGTCGAAATTTGAGCCAAAGACCTCATTTTTTAAGCTAATGTTTGCCATGAAGCAAACAAACGCGCCACGCTGCAAGAAACATTTCTGGCATTCTTGGGCACAATGAGCTTTTTTACTCTGCTTTTTTTTTCTCCCCATCTCGCTTTTTCTCCAAGATTGAAATAAGTGGAAATGAAAGAAAACGGAGGAAAAATCTGCAGCGAAGGCAGAAGGCATTTTTCCCATAAAACGAAATGCACCAAAAGCGCGCAATAACAAATGGCGCTATAAACTCATCGTCAGAAGCAATTAACAGAGTAAATAAGCAGCCAGAGACCATTGGTCTTCGGGCATTTCGTCCGACGGGCGAGGACCAAGTGCTCGCGGACAACGTCGGCGTAAAGGAATGTAGGAAAATGAAAATTCAGCAATCTCGGATGATTACACAGATATATGAGATCGTTTGTTTCTTAAGCTATTCGAGTGGACGAGAATTTGCGCCGCGAACACGGGATTTGGGCCAAAGTGCGCAACAATCATAAGAAAGACATAAAACGCGCAACTGCTAATGTATTAAGGATGGGGTCATGGCACCGCAGTAATTGCGGACGAGCCAATGCATTCCCGGCATGCTTCTGCACTAACGACATATGGCCCAAATAGTTAATTATGGATCTTCAATTCAGACTCTTGATGCTTTCCGAACAAGAAATCGGGAGACGCCATGGAGTGCTCGATGTACAGCTTGAGACCCTTGCAGGCGAACTCCGATTAAAATTCGTAGCAAGGAGCTGTATAAATATATGATTGTTATATATATATAAATCTAAATCTATAATATATACATATCTAAATTGAATGCTTATTACGTCTTTGAATATGAAATACAAATTTCAATTAGCCTACTTTCTCAAATTCTCTTTCACAAAGACCTCTTTGGAAGTCCTATACTTTTTAGAAACCTTTGGGACGGTTTGGTTTTTTTGGAATGCATTCGGTAATGATGAGATGCCTTTCTGGATAATAAATGACATTTGTTGAAATTAATCTATTAAAGAGCATATACATGTTCATGTTCATGTATATGCTCGAACACACTATTTACTTAAATATATTTTAATTAAGTTATACTGCGTGTGAAAGACACGAAATATTAAATGCAAATTTAAAGTTTTTTAACATGTTTTAGAAACGTTTTTTGTTGTTGTACAGATTCCATTGTCATGGAATTTGCGCGTTTTAGCAACTTTAGCATATTTTTAAGAAAGAGAGAATGTTTTGAGAACGTTGTAATTTTTATCTTGCGAAAAAGCCACATGAAAACATGTTTTTGCATGTTATTTATTCGCAGTCCGCCGATGCAGTGATTGTTTGTAATACATTTCCATGCTGAGGTCCATGAAAAACTACTATTCTGTTGTCTACTTTCACGTTTATGCAAAGACAGATGCCTCTTAGATGTTTCATATCCATATGCGACAGGTTTTTTTTACATGTTTACCAATTCGCTAATACGGTTTAATTGCACTCAATCATTAATCCAGCATGTTATGTTTGTCATACCAGCCCAAGTTTAATCTGTTAATCCATGACATGTCCAGCTCATTTACTCCAGGGCCTAGTTGCTTTTTATCAATAAATGTTTAGATGTTTCTGGATCTATATGTTTCAGGATTATTGCACGCTTGGGTAAATATATCTATACTGAGTCAATGTTTTTATAACACCAAATTTGAAAATTACAAGAGCATTTGCAATTCTTTACCAAATTGTATAAAAGCATTTGCGGTAATCATTTCTTATGTTAAAATTCGATCAAATATTTATATTTTCATCTTATAGCAAACATCTCTGCAAATATTTGCTTTGCGTCAATACAGCATTATATTTAATGATTAGTTTACTAATAGTTGCCTTTTTTCATAAACCTCGTATCTGCGTGTTAAGTTTAATTTATTAAAGTTATTTATAAAACCTGAAGTTGCATGAATCCTGAAAAAAAAACCGGTTATGTTTAGCAATCCTAGTTAAAAACGTATAAAGTGTTTAACTATCCCAAACATTACAATTAGGCACTTGTAATTTCACTAATTGAAACCATTAATGTAGCGTACGCGAATAATAAAAAGTTAGTTTTAATGACCAATGTCAAGGTCAATAAAAAGTACATTAGCAAGTGCGCCATTAGCCTTCTTAAAACATTTAGTTTAAATTAACTTAAATGCAATTTAAACATGTAAACAGCATGCAATGGACTTATGAATCACCCGGTATATGAACATGTATTCTATAAAGATTTCGTCAATGAAGTTTCTCGGTTCACCATAACGATTTTCGGGGAAAAAAAACTATTTTTATAAGAGATTTCTTTAAAGATTTTGATCTCCATTATCCTTATGAATTCAGTCTTTCATTAATGCAAGCCTTAAGTCAGCTTTCTTTATACCGATGGTAGTCCTTTTAATTGGAAAAACATTCAGTAAAATAATGCATGGACCGAGTTTATATCTCGGAAACTTTGCAGATGTCTTTAATTGCGAACTATTATGCTTTCACGTCTATTAAGCATGTTTATAAGTGTTTTCGACCTGCCTGTTATAGGTTTGTGCTCTATTATGAAAATAAGGAAGAATAATATTATGGTTCTTTGATAATTCAATTTATACTGAACGTGGATATGTGTGTATTCTATCATTATGCTGTTATTGGTTTTTACATTATATCCCGCAATTATCCGCGCATCTCAACTAAATGCTTTTTGCTCGAGGTAATTAAATATTGATTAAAACCATTTTACTCCATTGACGTAGGCGGCTGATAACATTAGTCCATTTACCGTTGCACCCTATTGGGTACCCAGATCATTAATTCTTACTGTTCACTTTTTTTTCTTCTCGTAATTCAACTAATAATGTTTTCAAAATGCCATGGATCGGGATCGACTTTGCCTGAATCAAGAGAAAGGTTTTCAAAAATTATGGAATAACTCAGCTCGTGATTTAAAATGATGAATTTCAGTTGAAACTGAAATTGTTTCATTTAGTGGGTACACCTAATATCACGCAAATTTGTTGTTGAATGTCACTTAAAATGCGGTTTTTGACTTAAAATGCTGTTTTTGAAATTCTCAGAGAATCAAAAATTTACCCTGAAATATGTTGTCTAACATTTTTATATGCTGCAAGGATATGTAATACGCAAATAAATAAATATTCTATTTTAAGTGTTATAAAACGATAATTGTCATTATGCATTATTTAAATCAAACTGTTTTAAATGCAAGTTTGTCAATATGTACTGAAATTGGTAACAGTATAAAAATGTTGATGGAAATATTAATATTTTTAAGTTTAATTGCTTAAGTGGAAAAAAAATTGATCAAAGGAGGTATTATACTGAATCAGTTACACTAGCAATACAATGTTGGCTTCTGTATAATAGTTAAATATTTTCTTAATACATCCGTCAATTTTATTTCTTCCTAGTTCATGCAGGAGCTTGAGATCGATTTTGCGTTCATTATAATAAGGAATTTGTGTATTAAATGCAAGACATGACATCTAACAGTGCAATGCTTACCGGAATGTCCTTTTTATTAAACATTTCGAGAAAATCGATTTCCACATCAAATATTGTTTTGCAAAGTTTGGGACTTTGGAGGGTTTGGGTTCGTTCGAATGATAACATTTGAAGCCCGTTGGTAACATTTTATACTTTTTTTATTATTTATTTCGCATATGAGCTTGGCTACATAAATACTCCATAAAACCGTTGATGTCAAGCGCCACATTTGGCAAGCAGACCCATGTCTAATTTAATAGCATTCCACTTTCAAAGAAGTGAATAAAATATTTTATTTCTTCTTTGTACGAGCGTAATACAATTTATAATATTGAGACATACATTGTACATTTAAGTAAAACAAGCATTACTACAATTCGATTTTGGGAATGGAGTCGTTATGGAAGTATCATGCTATAATATGTTTTACTATGAAATACAGAAGACTTATTTTAAATAAACATGCCGGTATAAAAAACGCTGCAGAATCCCAAGTAAAAATTCCTATAAGTTCCCATACGAAAATCAAATTAGGCTTGTGAGATTAATACCATAAGTCATTTGATCAATATATTTAAGAAATTTTAAGAAAATGTCTGGAAAAATTATCACCGTGAACAAAATGTGAACTATGGTCGTGTACGTATTAGTCCAAAAGAAAGGTTCCAGGACTTTTAAATTGATATCGTGTTGAAGTTGATTTTTAATTTCTATATTACAATATATTCGATTTTTAAAATTACATTTTTTTTGTATAGCATAGTTGCTTTGCAATATTTCTAATTGTATTACATATTTGATTTATATTACAATAGGGTAATTTTTAATTGCAGTGTACTACGATAGTTGATTTTTAAATTTTAGTATAATATGATTGTTAATTTTTAGATTTTGGTGAATGATGATTTCTAAGGTGGTTTTGTTTTAGTGCATGATGATTTTTTTAAATTTTAGTGTACTATGATAGTTGATGTTTCAAATGTTAGTGTCCTAGCTACTATTATAGTTGATTTTGTTTTTAAATTTTAATGTCATACTATTATAGTTGATTTTTTTCCCGTTTTAGTGTTATACCGTTCCCATTTTCTTATTATAGTTGATTTTTCAAATTTTAGTGTCATACTACGATAGTTCATTTTTCAATTTCAGTGTACTATGATAGCTAATTATTAAGTAATTTAGCGTACTACGATAGTTGTTTTTTTTAATCTTGTTTCTGAATTCCTTTCAAGGAATATCCATTACAATTTGTAGGTTTTCAAAGCCTCTGAAATGCAGTTTTTATCTCCAAATTAAGTCTCCGAAATTCCGAGATAGCCCTTATCTAATGTTTTGCGAGAACTCTTGTTTCGCCGTGCAGTAGATCTGCTAATTTATTTGGAATCTGCGTGTAATTTAATCCATTATTTAATTAGTTAATTCTAATTTCGGTGTGAAACAGTTTGTTAAAACGTTCATTATCGACGAAATGTAAATTAAGGTGGATGGGCGAAAAGCTTCAAGGTCCCTACAAGCATACGCACGTTTGAGAGTGGAGTCGTCCATTTGATCAATAATACTGTTTAATGCACGAACAGATGCAAATTAGGCTAATACTTCTGTTCCGCACTTAATTAAAACGAGTTATAAAAAAAATCTGGCGAATGCCGGCGTGTCTTAAATTATATTGAATTTCGTTGGCAATTTTCATTGCTCACTTGCAGTTTTGTGTACTCTTAAGAGGGTCGTTAAGCTGATGCCAAGAATATTAAAATTGAAAATTGTACTCTTGTTATAAGTGCTTTATATCATTTGACTTTGAACATAAAACTTTTGGCATGTCTAAAATGTTTTATTTTCTGGAAATTGACATGTTGTAATGAAATGTGGACGATATTTAACATTTAAGGTTAGTTAAATAAAAGGCGTTTCATTTCCGGAATAATTGCATCGTTTTACTCTGATTTTGTTTGTATATTAATTAATTTACAGCATATGTATTGAATTATATTCAGGCTGTTGGGTGGGTTATTTGCCATGGAAACGATTCGTATTTTCTATTTCGACAAGCCATAATTAACATTTTTCTATTTTCGCATGCACAAACAACACGTCATCTTTTCTCGTTTTAAATTAAGGG
This sequence comes from Ommatoiulus sabulosus, assembly GCA_034697705.1. Taxonomy (NCBI): domain Eukaryota; kingdom Metazoa; phylum Arthropoda; class Diplopoda; order Julida; family Julidae; genus Ommatoiulus; species Ommatoiulus sabulosus. The sequence continues at coordinate 22,150 of JAQGAO010001191.1, forward strand.
CTAGTTGAACATTCTAAGTCAGTATTTTTTCCATTGGACAAAAAAATGTTTTAGTTGACTCTCATTCATTTAATTGTACTAACCATGCTTTACATTTTACTATTTGTATTAACTATACTTCACATTTTCCTATGTACAGTATACTTACCATACTTCACATTTTCTTATTTGTGGTAACCATACTTCACATTTTCCTACATGTATTTGTGGTAACCATACTTCACATTTTCCTACATGTATTTGTGGTAACCATACTTCACATTTTCTTATTTGTGGTAACCATACTTCACATTTTCCTATTTATGGTAACCATACTTCACTTTTTCCTATTTGTAGTAACCATACTTCACATTTTTGTATTTGTAGTAACCATTCTTCATATTTTCTTATTTTTTATTTGTAGTAACCATACTTAACATTTTATTATTTGTGCTATCCATATTTTTTCTAATATTTTCGAGCAAATAGTTGTTCCATTATATTATATACAAGTGCATACAATATTCTTAAATGTTCTGTTTCAAATAATAAGGACTATTCAAGTTGTTTTGAGAGTATATGGAGCATTTACACTACAGATGTACGTACAAACTAATTCCATGTTGAAGGACAGGCATTTTTTTTCATTCATAGTATGCACGTCTAGCTATACTATTGCAGGAATTGGTTTTTATGATCCTTTAATGAGATCTACGTTTGGTTTCCCTGAAATTTACCTCCGGGTTCTTTGTCATGCCTTGTTCGTTGTCGTCATCTTGTAGGATGTGGAGATTATAGATATTCGTAGTCCCGAGGGCATTTCTCGAGGTATAAAAGCGAGCGAGAGAAAAGGTGGTTCAAATCTTGATTTCATATCCAGAAAGTCACCTAAAGTGAGGAAGACTGAGAAAGTTCGCTCATGCTTATAAACCTGTTTTCCCTAGGGAGAAGTGATGCGAAGAAAGTGCTTTGACGAACATTATTTGTCTTGTTTATTCGCTGAAAGAGAAAGTGAAATATTTTTACTTAGTTCCGAGTTAAGGTCATGAAGATAGCAGAAAGACAAAGGGAAGACTACAATAGGCCCAACTCCAATTAGCATAGATCTTAATTGATATGCTCGTAAAACGTACATGTACTTCCTGGTTTCAGGGCAACCTAAGCATAGCTCGTTTAATGTTTTTGCATAGTCTGATGGAATTAAAGGTAAATGATGACGCAGTAGAACCAAAATCTAATCAGGCACATTAAGGGTCGGTTGCACCAACAGAGGTTAAGAATAACCTAGGGCTAACCTACTGCGTAACTTTAGGTTAACCCACGGGTGTATTGCACAAACACGGGTTAGGGAAAAATGAAAAGAATGGTTAACCCAGCCAGTAGGCAGGGTTAACCTCGGGTTATTATGAAAAACAACATGGAGGACACTACAGATGAATCTGATGAAGCTAGCGAATTGTGCATGCTACACCACCTGGTCACACATACAGGGGAACCAGGATGCGCAATCTGGCAGCGTCAGTTCCATTTCTGTCCTCCATTTTGGTTTCAGCAGGTTAAACATGGGTTCCATAACCCTGGGGATATTTCATCAAGAGTTAATTGGTGCAACACAAACATTAACCCGAAGGTTAACCTGGAGTCAAATTTTAACCCGAGGTTAGTAAACCTCAGATTTTAATCTTAAGTTGGTGCAACCGCTCCTAAGATGTCGAAAACTTCCCTTTTCTTGATTTTGTTTAATAGATCGTAATTAGTTTTTAAACAGTAGAAAAACTACTTTATTTTAAAAGCGTGCACGTATAATTTCAAGTCGTCATGAGATTTCAGAAAAAAAAAATCTTTTTTTAAATGAACTCATTTAATTTCGACGATGTTCTATCATTTTGGTTTAGTTTTGTTCTGTTGTATTCCAAATACAAAATATTGTAGTGTGTTCGTTGTTCATCTTTTAAACCAAAACATTTGGGAAATTTCACTATGCTCTTCACAAATCCATTAATATTGCATTTGGATTTCAATCGGCGAATTTCCTTTTCATGAATGGTTAATGTATTCATTTCCTTAATCGTACTTTATCAAATATATTTCTGCGAAACTTCAAAAAACCGTATGTTTGCCGCTGATGTTACATATGCGCCATCAGCTTATGTTCATCTCTGGCAGTCTTAGAACTCTGGGTCTATGGTTTATTTATTCTCGACCAATCTTAGAAATGTTTCTTAAACATGCGAGCGTTGCATAAAAGCAAACATAATTTAATATAATTTGCTCGTTTTAATACACACTTCAGCCTGTAATAGAGCCGAAATGGAGGCACTTAAGCTAGTTCTGCTCCCGCTTTATTGGTCTTAAAATCTATTATTATGTATGCCATGCTGGTAGCGACTCATCTTTTATACTTCAGCAAACACGCTTCATAATTATTCATGAAGTGTCCACAAGTTTAGCTAGGCCTGGATTGTGTTATTATGCAGCGGTGTTTCTCTGGTTATTAAACACACTCCAACAAATTAAAATTTGGAAACGTGCTGCTGCACAATCGTCAATAAATAACCTAGTTTTCGAAGTTAAAATCCGAGGATCCGGCTACTTGCATTCACTAAAATAGTTACGATCAATGGACATCATGTATGCATAGTCAACTTTAAAAAAAATCCCTCAAACAATTGATTCATGTCACGCTCGACTAATACTAAAGATACTTGAAAATAAAATGTTGATGTTGTTGGTTGTTTTACTATTAATATCTGTGGAGTAGATCCTTCATATTCTTGCCGAAATTTTCTATGGGAATTAGCATGAAATTTGCAAGCTTGTTTGAAATTTGGGTAGAAAAATGGTTTGAAAATACTGTACATTCACTATATTATCTTGATGTAGAATGCTGAGGGCGATTTTGGCTAAAATCTTACACGAATAAAAACTACTGTTAAATGGGAAAACTTATATTTTTGTATTTTAGCAATTATATTTTATCAAACATTGCGATTTAAAAATTATATTCCACATTTCACAATGCAATGCATTTTATAACACAGCAGTTGTATTTTTAAAATCGGATTTAGTATGGTTTTAATCATAATTAATATAAAATTACTGAAATTCGTTATCTTCGTGTAAAAAAATTTGAGTTTTTTTGTTGCATTAATGACATAGCTTCGAGTTGTTTTGAATTTAAAGTGCATCTCGGAAAGTTGTAAACCTAATGATTCTTAAATTTTGCAAATCGGATTTACTATGGTATTTGTCGTAATTATTACGAATAGTTTTAAAAAAGCTAAAAATAATACCTTTTATTAAAATTTTCATTTATGGCATAGTTTTGAGTTGTTTTGAATTTAAAATGAACCATGAGAAGTTGTAAACCTAATTCTTATTAAATTTTGCGAAAGAGTAGCTGATTTTGAATGATCGAGTTTTGATATAATTTTCGCATTAATTCAGTTTGATATAGTGATCATACCCAATTTTGGAAATGTAGTAAATTCCAAAAAAAAACAATGCAGTTCAAACCGAAAGAAAGGGTCGCAGTTATTTTTACAAAATAAATTGGTATTTTTATGGTATTTATCATAATTATTATGATATAATAGAAATTTGGTAAATTGACAATTTCTTGAAAAATATATGCAGCAATAGAAAATGTTCGATTTATATTAATAAGATTTAAAAAGTGTATCATGGAAGAATAAATTGGTACTATTGTGGTATTTATCATAATTATTATGGAATAGAAATTAGGTTAATTGATAATTTCTTGAAAAATATATGCATCAATGTAAAATTTTCGATTTACATTAAACTAAAAAAGTCTGTTTTTTACTCTAAAAGTTGAAATAGTAAATTGTTCCAAGTCGCGTCCTAGGAGAAATTT
>JAQGAO010001192.1:0-25990 GCA_034697705.1 Ommatoiulus sabulosus
GCAATGGCGCCCAAACCATCTGGCCCCAAGGCCCATTTCAAGGGCCTTTAGGTCCGATGTCTTAAACGCTAATAGATACATGTACGAAGAAAAAGTCCATTAGAAAGTTGTAGGGCGTCGAAAAATTAGCTTAATGGCTCCATTTGGAACATTTAATTATCGATCGCCACACAAAAAATGACTTCAGGGCTTCTTGTATGCTTGCAACCATGCATAACACCTCTACATTGCAAAAAAGCTCAATTCCTAAAACAAACCCGTCGTAGAGCTTTCCTGCAATACAACGGTGTTATGCATGGGTGCAAACATACAAAATTTGATTTTGTGCCTTCGATTTTGGATCCTTGCCAAATTTAATTCTTTTTTAAAATAAATATTAAAATAATTTGGCAGGAATTCAAAATCGAAGGCGCAAAATCAAATGCAACAGCTTTTAGCAAACGATTTTGAATATTTTTTCAAGTTAATTTATTTAAAAAATAATCACTAGCAATTTTAACTCTTTATAAACATAGTTAGTCTAGTCCAAGATAAACGACTCGCCAAGAATTTCTGAATCTTTCTATTTTGTTTTTCAGAATCTATTATTGGTATTTACAAATCAGATTTCCGTAAGGAGAGTGCAAAGACTGGTCTTAAGTCTGCACAAGAGGTATGAAAACATGCATGCAAGGGCCTATACATACAATGGTAAAATATCGAAAATATAACGTCCATCTCATAATTACAAGTCCAATTATTAATTTTATATAATTAAATAAGAAAATATTGTCATTGTATAAAGTATTAATTCATTATATTTAGTTAAATTTCATTTAACGTGCATTTTTTTTAAGCCATCATACATTGTTTGAAAATTTCAAGGCTCTTTATCGAAGATTTCACTACAATTTTCTAATTAAAATCATACATTAAACTGTTTATAATTTTTGTGTGGAAAAATAAACAAAAAGTAAAAAAATAAGAAAAGGAAATAACCAAAATATACAAACACTATATAAAAATGTTCCAAAAATAACATAAAGAAAGAAGATTTTTTCTTCTACGACAAATCAACACTATACTGAATATCCGTTACCGATTCTATTTTTTTTAAATATATATATACCACATTTGATTTACAGTACAGTGTATATTTTTGGAAAATCGTATATTTCCATCATATAAAATAGGCATTTTCTATAAATATTGCTAGACTTCGGCAGAGGACGGTGATTTAGATTGGTGGAGTAAATACTATGCTTCGAAAGGGGAAACTACTTGTAGCAAATATGGAGATTTTTTGCAACGAGGATTCCAGCCTATGCAGGTACTTTGGCTTAATGTATTGTCTATGAACACATTTAAAGTTACACACTTACGTGCAAAAGTAAATTCATGTGTACTTTTTTATAGCGGATTTTTATTATTTTTAAATAGTGGATCTCATACTTGAAAAGTTTCCTGCTTTTGTATTCATCCATAGTTATCAAAACTGCATGTATTCCGAGATAATAATACTGCGCATTGCATTGCAACAATTACATGTACTTCTATACTTTTGCAATTTTAAGTGTATTAAAATCCATCAATATTTCCAAATTCACATCAGGTTTATTTGAGGAAATATGAGTATTACGCATACAATTAGAACGAGAAAATATCTTGGGTAAAACCGTTGATATTAAACATGTACAAATGTACAGTACTAGGTGTGGTAACTTTGGCTTCTGGATAATGAACTTTATTTTAGGTATAATATTTTAATATAAAACGACACGATATTTTTTTTTTAAATTAAGATTTATATTTTGATTAATATCAAGATATTCGATTGTGAACTGGAAAAAGTGGAGCCGTTAAAGAGTGCGATGAACTTCGTCCAAACGTTGCCAATTTATGCAGGCAAATCGTTAGAAGGAGAAAGTCAAACCCTTATTGCGGAACTAAAGGCAAATTTTCATATTAGCTACACTGCCACTCACATTAATCCGCATTTTACGAATGATGGTTACAGTTTGTCGGAGATGGCAAAAATAATCGAAAGAATTCTACCCAATGTGCTGCTGCGACTCTACCTGATAAGGGCCTTTGACTTACCAGCAAGAGATTTTCGCAAGGAGGTGAGCAAACGTGTTTCAATGCGTTTTAATGAATGGCAATAATGAAATAATTTGAAAACGTTGAAATGGTAAATATTTAGACTAGCTAATTGTTTCAATATAAAATTGCATAAACTGCAAAAACGTGAATTCCGTATCAAATATTTTGAACTGTTTTTCCTTTATGTGCATTTGTTTCATCTATGTCTCATTTGGAAGTTGGATACAATTATCTACAAATAAACATACAGTGTGTACCTCTTTCAACTTTCATAACATGCTTAAATGTTCAAACTTGAGTTCCTACCTCGTTATCAGTCAGATCCATACGTCACAGTCAAAGTTGGAGAAACTGCGAAAAAATTGGAGGAAAGCTTGAGGCGCAACTCTTTAAATCCGATTTTTGGCTGGTAGGCATACTCTTTTTACGTTTCGTTTGCAGTCTGCGTTTCATCTATGCCTGAAAATATCAAAATTTAGTATAAAATTCGGTATTATTTATCATTATTTGCAAGAACTAATGGTCCAAAAATAAACCTATACTTTGTTCAATTCAAAGCATTTGAGCAAATCAGATGTTAAAATTACAGTATTAAACTGTACAGTATATGGGTGCAAGTCTAATGTTGAAGATCCTTATAATTTTAGCATTTTCGAATCAGTGATAGCCCTTCCCAAGGACAGTCAACTGGTCATCACGGTCCATGACAAGGATGTCATCCGCGATGATCTCATCGGAGAAGCGGTCATAGATTTAGAAAGCAGAATTTTTGCCCCCTGCTGGTCAACATGTGGGCTTTCGCCGCAATACTTAACGTAAGTTTTAAATACCAAGTTTTTAAATAATATTTTGAAATTCACAATATACAAAGATACATTATTTTAACAAAACTCTATCATTAAAACACATTGAAAAAAAATGATAATTAAAACTTGTAATTTTAGATTTTTTTTCATCGTGTTACAATAAAATAAAGTAATATACTGTATACAGTATTTAATTAATGTACATTTACATGTTTCTTAATTAGGAGTGGTCCATATGCATGGAGAGATATAAAGACACCGAAAAAAATATTAGAGGAGATGTGTGCCCTAAGGGGAGTTCCCTATCCACAATTCGACTGGTCAAATAGAATCGAACTCGCCAATACAAAGTTGGATTTACAGGACATTGGTTAGCTTCTAACACGTGTTCGTGTGAAAATAGTTTGTCATAAAACCTTTTTATATAATTTGATTATATTTTGTAGTTATTGCACCCCAAAAGTGACACAATTAAGTCACACAACTCAACTTTTTTCATTTTGAGCTATAGCAAGTTTTAATGTATGGTAAAATAAATGACAATACTGTATACTTAGGCGAAACTACATGGTAACCTCAAACATGACATTTTTACTAAATCTAGAGCTCAATAAATTCGCATTTTAAAAAAATGAAGCGGTGGTGCAATATATTATTTTAGGAAACCATGTCTTTCTAAATACATGTAAATATACACATGGACTGAGTAAAACCATTAAAACTTTCAGAAAAAGGCCTGTTGAAACCACCTCTTGAATCTGCAGAAGAATGTATGGCTCTTAGGATGCTACAGCAACACAATTTTGGCATTCCGGAACATGTCGAAACCAGAACATTATTCCATCCTTCCAAACCAGGCATTCCACAAGGCAAGTTAGAAATGTGGATCGACATGTTCCCAATGAAGGAAGCAGGCATAGTGCCTCCACCAGTAAACATAAGCCCAAGAACTCCGAAAAGGTATGTGCTCTGAAAGTTAGTAATAACTTCATAAAATTTGAGTTTGAAAACAGGATTTAATCGGATTGCTGTTGTTTTTAGAAATTATTTTTCTCCAAAATTAAAAAAAAAATTCTAAAAATGAAGTCCGAGCGCTTTTCAAAATAAAATGAAAATATTTTCCCTATTCGCTAAAAAAAAGCGTTCAAGTGGGAACATTGGGTCATTCAGGAAACTTAGTTTGAAACTGGGTTTTCCGAGCTGTAACAAAAATATCAACAAAAAAAACCAGAAAGTCCTGCTTAAAATTAAAATTATTACTAAAAAGGCAAGTTAAACTTTGCAAAATCGTACCGGAGTCTTGATTGATAATCACAACACGTGTTCCAGTTTATACATACAATCCAAATTCTGACCATTATTTTTTCCAAAACAGTTATGTATTAAGATGCATAGTTTACAACGCATATGACGTTCCAATGGACGATAAAAACCTTCTGGGTGATGAAATGAGTGACGTTTTCGTCAAAGGTTGGCTCAAAGGGATGGAAGAACAACCGCAAACAACCGATGTGCATCATCGCTGCATTGATGGTGAAGCCAATTTTAATTGGAGATTCGTGTACCCTTTCCAATTTCTTCATGGGGAGAACACCATTATTCACCAGAAAAGGAAGAGATTTTTCGACTATCATCTGACTGAAGTGGCCATACCGCCGACGCTCTGTTTGCAAATTTATGATTATGATATGCTTTCCAGAGACGATTCACTAGGTGAATATTTAAGTTGTATAATAACTAAGTCAAGATATTTAGGATAAGCTTACTTCATAAGAAGGAGAATCAGAATTAAGCATGAGGCAAATCATCAGGGTTCTTCCATAAATTTCATTTTCAACTTCCCTGACTTTTCTGTTTTAGAAAAAAACTCCCTGATCAATGATTATGTCAAAAATTGACATATTTTGTAAAATCGACACAGGAAAATATTTTGCAATATGTCCTAATGACAATTTTCATAGAAAAATGTTAAAAATATTTTTTAAATTTGACAGTTTTGTATTCAGAAAATGTAGAAAGCTTTGCAAATTTGTCCTCGTAAAGGATAATTTTGGAAAAATTTGCAATTTTATCCTCGGAAACGTGGAACATTTTTTCAAATTTGTACTGGACTACGTTGAATTTCCCAGACTTTTACAGGTCTGGGGGTACCCTGATCATTTATCTAATGATGCTCGAATGGAAAATTAATTCGGAGTTACCAAAATGTATTTTGATAATTTCAAAAAAAAAAAATTAAGGCAGACTGAAGGTGACGATATACCAGAAGAAATCCAAAAATGGCAACTACTTTTACATCGAGTGATTTGAAATTTCCACACTGTTCAAATACAAGATGTGAAACAATGAAATTTGATTATTAATTACTAGGCATACTCGAGTTAGAATTTGCAGCTTTAATTCCTCCTCAAAAGCGTCGAAAGAAACGTAAATTGAAGCTCAGGAAAAAGAAGACAAAACATGTTCCTCACATCAATCTCTTCAAACAGCAGCACATCCGAGGAATTTGGTTGTGCCCATCGTCCAAAGAAGGGGAAGGGAATATTGGAGTAAGTCATTAAAACTTACAACATTTTTTTGCATACTTTATATGCCAATCTTGAGTTTGCAAAAAAAAAAAAAAACGGACCTCAAAAGGCAGTATAAATATTTCTTGCTGAAATACTCGACTATTGTCGTCATTGTGTTTAAGAGCATATGTTTCTCATAGACAATTATCAAAAACATATGTTTTCACTGAAAATTTAATAATGCCTACGTGGCTAACGTTTTCTGACAACAGATGTAGTGTTAAAAATGTTTGAAATTCAAACAATTCTGAACTACAAATATTGACAATTTGTCAACGATTTCCAATAATTATTGGTATTAAAAGCATAAAAACAAAGTTGTAAGCTTACTCGTAATTCCAGATTCTATCGCAATTAATTTGTCAAGTGTCATAATTTGTCATTAATGTCGTTAGAACAAGCCCGGAAAACCATTCGCTTCTTGTACTAATTTTCTCCTATCTACCTTTTAATGCTTAAATTAGTTATTTTTTATCTAGGGGAAACTTGAACTAGAATTAGAACTTTTAACAGAAGAAAAAGCACAACTAAGGCCTGCTGGAATAGGGCGAGAGGAGCCCAATTTGAATCCTCGTTTGGAACCCCCAATTCGACCTTCAACTTCATTTTTCTGGCTTACCTCGCCATTGAAATTCCTGAAATTTCTTCTTTTCAAGAGATTCCGAAAGTTTTTCTTGATAATGCTTCTGGTGGTGTTTGGAATTTTGTTACTATATCTCATTTTTGAAAGGTTGTTGGTAAGTTGAGCAAGTTGCATCTTTACATATTTTGCCAGATCTCTCATCTATTGCTGTACTGCTAATTCTTGTTCTAAATTGCAATTTTATTTAAAAAATTCCTCATTGGATAAGTGATACCAGTATGGCCACATCCTACACTGTACCTTGTCTTGATTTTTTTTGAATCTGGCTTGTTTTATAGTTAATCTTGCATTTTCTTTTTTGTTTTGTGTTTGTTTATCCAGCCTATATTATGATTTCTTATTGCATATTTCACTCTCAGTCGGCTACAAATCGTATATCTGCAATAGTGAAAAATATAATAATTGAATATATTTTTTTCTACAACTTCACATACATATTGTGCTATTTTAAATTTTAAAGCTATGTTCAAAATGATCCCTTGTTTTGCTAACAACATTTCTTTTCAGGATGCCTCTATTCACAAGCTGGTGTACAGCATTTGACGAGATTCTACGCATGAATCCATAAGTCATGAAAAAAGACCAAAGTCTTGGACACTAATTCTGCGGAAATCCCAACAAGGGTTTATTTTCCATACAAAAAGTATAAAACACCACGCATAACTTACAAACAAGTGTGAAACAACTTTGCACACACAAATAATTAAATACTGTCAACGATTAAAGGCTGGTTTATAAGTTCAATTTTGTCTACCTTTCTACGGCGACATCAAATACTGGGTTTTGCATGTTGAAATAACGGACATCGAAGTTTAACAATTGTTTAATCTGAGTAGATGGTTTCAAAACACCGAGTAACAATGGAAGGCTTCCTAAAAAATTTGGCAAATCTCTCAAAGCAGTAACATTCTTACAGAGCTCAGAGGATGAGACACTGCTATAAACCTTCCATTAGCCCAGGGAAATTATTACAAAATGTGAACGCACAAATATGCACATTTCCTTCATTATGAATAACAACAAAATGCTTTCACAAAAGGAATACAAACAGTTTTCATTCACTTTTAAGAAGCTTTCCAATTCTTTTAGGATATTTTGACTAATTTTTCTTTGGGTTATTCTTTAGAATTTTACTTAATTTAAACAATTTTTTTCAGTCACAAATCAGCGAATCAAAGTGGAAAATTTCTTGAGTTTACTACACATGGTAACTTTTTTTTAAAAAAAAACACCTAGAAACTGGATTTTTCACGATATACTGGACATTTAATGGAAGTTTTATAGTGTAATGAGCATCATGTATTAATAATACTAAAACAGAAGAAACAAAAAATTCCTTTCAGGAGTAATAACATTTTAATAATAGATGGTAATTGTTTATAAATTAAGGAAAAACATCAATACCCACAATGTGAAAAATGAATACTTTTGCTTTAAATGACAGTAACAGAAATTTATTAACCTTGATGTAAAACTATTCAACCATTAGGAGAACTGTAAAATTATAAAAATTTAAATTCTTCCAACAAAAAAATGAACACTGCAAAACTAAATTTTTGCATTCTTGCAATATTTAAATTTTAACCAAAAGAGGGAATTTGAAAAAAATTACAAAAATAACAGAAAATTAATGCACAAAATATTACAAATGGTTGAGGACAATGTTTGTATTTAAAATAAAAGCATCATAAAACTTTGAAGCACTGTAGATATCGACTAAGCAATTACCATGAGTGGAATATTTTAGTGAGGGCTGCACGAACAGATTATTTTAGGATCTGTTCAAGATATGAAAAAATTATTTGTGTTACTCATCAATTTAACATGCTATCCTTAGCCTTAAATATCCTCTAAAAAAAGTTTGGGAAACACTGGACTAACAAGGAGGAAAGGAGAGCACACAACCTCTCCCCCTACATCAAATCTTAAAAAAAAACTGAATACAGTTACCAACTGAAGCTTTATGACTCGATCTTTGGCTTACGCAATGCCACTCGAATTCTCGACGACGCCATTTGCAATTGGCTGGTAAGCTACCTGAGAGAGGGAACGTGTTGGCTGCTCTTTGGGTGGCACCACTGGCCCTGGGTCCGGCTCATCTGGGCTGCTGGAAGCACTATGACCATTATTGTTGTCGACTAACAACATGAAAGACGTGGAAGCCCTGGCCACAGCTTCGGCGTCATCTACGAGGGGGAAACGGTCAGATTTTCCACTCATGCGATGGCGACAGACATAGGCGGTGACAAAGCCACACAGCAGGAGCAGAACAGAAGATAATAAGACACCCAACAAGATGCGCCCTGTTAAATTATTTCCTATAGAAAATAAAAAATCGCAATGTCAATGAGAAAAAAGAATAATTATGCTCAATCACTAATAGAAATGTTCTTATTGTTTAAATTTTAGAACATCTAAATTGGTCCAAATTAATTAAAATTAAATATCATTTTATCTTCAAAATTATTTAAAGTTAAGGCGATCTACCATAAAATCCACCATAAAACAAAAACATGTTTTCAAATTCTTGGCTTTGTGGATATGGGGTTGTGAATCGCCCTTATTGCTTTGAAAATTATAATTTGGAAGCCATTTACCCAACTTAAATCATATTAAACTAAAAATGTACCTATATGCATACAAACGTCAAACGATGGAACCTGGACTGTGGTGTTCATGACAAGCGCATCTTGTTCACCATCGAACAGGAAGTCAGCCTAAAAGCAAAGAACAACACATATGACACATGTGTACTGTCATATCACTGGAGTTAACTGATCTCAGTCTAAGGATATCACTCACAGTCACATTCACCGTATCTTCCATGTTCTCCATGCGAACCCTGAGCGCCACTGTGTGATCAGAAATAAATTGCGGAACTTCGCGTGTTTCAACTTCATTTGTAGTAACATAAGTGTATTTCCAATGCACTTCCTTGTGCACGCCCTACAACAACAAACAAAAGCTGTTATAAAAACATGCCACTGCCCAGCACCCTCTTGTAAGTTTCAGTATTTGTGAAATTGGCTGTTAAGGTTTCAAGTTGGCATAGAGCATTTTAAACTTTAAAATTCGGACAGTTGTCCGAGGATCATTCAATCCACTTCTTTGTCAACATCAGTGCAAAGATACACTGAATAAACACTACTAATTCTTTTTTTGAACTCTTATGTACACATGTAGCATTGTTTAAATAAATAGGCAAAACAAAATGAATGACCTATGCCCTCCATGGTAACGCAAAACTACATTCATTTCAACATAGCACAAATGCCATCTGAATATGACCTCAATGAGCTGCTGCTCACCTCATGGTTGCTAATTGTGTAACCTATCAGGGTGCATCAGGCATAGATTTATTGAAATTCCTCAAAGTACCTCAATTATGTAATTGCATATAAAAAGTATATCTTTCCATCCTAAAACATACCTCCAAGATAAACGTTATATCGATGGGCTTATGGCATTGGTTAAATATGATGGTGAGCTCCGCTGGATACAAGTCGATTACGTGCACGGAACATGTAGCCAAGAATGCGTTGAATTCGCATAGACCATAGTCTGAAATCAACAGAAATGACGTTGGATAAATGGATAAAAAAAAGAAGCTTCCAGGTAATGCACATGAAATGCAAACCCGGTTTTCAGCTAAGCATCTGACAGATAACATGGTTTTTGATTAACAGCAAGTTTATATTTTGTGAAATTTGGTGAAAAACTTTTTTGTTACAAAATAATTTGCAAAATCAATTGCAAACATTTCCTTGCTCACATAAATTTCTAGCCAATACATTTTTGAAATTTGTCTCCATTGTTCTGTTTTTACATGTACTGCAAAAATTAAGAGGAATCCATAGCATTTATTAGATGCGAACTAACAAGCGGAGATCACAGGCATACTAGTATATGCAGTAGACTATTATATAAACATAATTCAAAAGGCAACTCATGATATTATAAGTGCTTGCTTGTAAATATGAACGTGTTATTAAACGTTCAAGAATAGAAAAAAGCAATCATGTGCATGAATTTTTCGTTTTTCGCTGATGCAAGTGTAATCTGCATGTCGAAGCTCAATAGAGATGGCCACTTAGCAAAAATAAAAATGAACAGTTGCAATCGCATCCTTTTATTCTCGTGTAAAAAAAGTATTTAAATTTCTTCCGAGGAAATGATGTCCAAAAATGAGTTCTTTTATTACCGTCAAATATCTAGATGGTAGACCTTCTTAATCATAAAGATCAAAAGTAGCACATGTTTACCTGCAGAAACCAATGGTGGTTTTGTGCAAAACAGCAGACATAGAATACTGACAGGAAAGGTGTAGATGGCATTTCGCCTAGTTCTACACTTTCCCTCCATTGCAATCACTGATATCACATTTCAGCACATAACATGTTGACCTGTGTGAAAATAAAATTATGTTAAATAAATTAGAATCTTCAAACATTGGATGATTTAAATTAGTTTCTTCAAAAACATGAAAAAAATTAACAGTATCAGTAAGCCCAGAAGTTTATACTTCCACCATTTCACTGAGGTCACAGTTGGGGCACCCACCTTCTACATGTGCATTATACTTAAGCGGTAGTCGAGGGGTAAAGAACATTTTGAGAAAATTCTGATGACGTTATTAATTAAATATGTCCAATTTTGGGACATTTTTCGGACCCACTGATGATGGCGTCATCAGAAATTCCCTGTGATGACGTCATTCATTAAGTATGTCCAATTTTGAGACATTTTTTCGGGACACCCGTTGGTTGTGGATTTTTAACCTTGGACCATTTCTCATCACGAGGGCAAAACATTAATGCCAGGGCTTGTGGGGGTGTCACTTATCTGGGAATTATTTTCTTTTCAAAAAACCTCTTCTAAATTAAAGAACTGCCATTTAGATAATTTGGTGCATCTTCAAAATTCCCACCCACCTTGACCAGGGAACAAATCGCACAACTATTAAAGTGACAAGAGCATGAATCATTTAACGTGCCGTTTCGAAACATTGGTGTGCAAATCAGGTGGTCGAAATTCGTGTGTGTGCACTGAGCATAAAGGTACAGTGGCTGGATTTACTTAGAAACAATATTGGAAAGTCACAAATGCATCCTATTCAGGATAGCTCACCCAGGTCTCTCAAATGCAAATTAATTTGAATAATAGCCAGAGAGAGATAGACCCTATGTTACCATAATACTGGAAGTTTCAGAAGCGCAGCTCCTGACTAAAATTTTGTCATTATGATATCATATATCCGTAATTTCTTTCCGGCATAAAATTCATTCCAATTCTTTGTTAATTTTTAAAACTTAAGTAAACACGCAAAAAAAATATTTATTTCCCATAAATGGTAAACTGCGCTTCTTGAAATACAAAGTATTTTCATTTTTAATTATACTGATAAACATTTCCTGTATGTATAATATTCAAAAAACTTTCTGAGCCAAAATATTCATTTTTGACATCATGCGCTCTTGTTGAGAATATTTCAGTCACTAACACCGTCACACGAACAAATAAACAATACTGGATTGGATATCGAGGTACCTCGAAACTTTAAATCTTAAATGAATTATCTGCATTCACAAAAATCATATTTACATGGAAATAAAATAAAATGCAATGGACATTATCACGAGTTCTCCATGGTGCCATCTACATGTCCATGGCCATCTAAAACTTACCAGAACGTTTCTGATTTCGACCAATTATGTATCCTTTATTGCAGAAAACATTTGATACGACTCGCCTTTTCCATGAACTTCGCTCTAGACTTAACGTAATTGCCTGTTTTTAGTAATAAAACGAGTTTACTAGCGATATTTGAACGATACCACTTTCAGAAAATACTCGCTCGCCATATTTTCGCGTCTAAGTCAATGTGATCGGGTTATGCCTCCCTATAATCCCTATAACTCCAAAATGGATATTTCATCAATTTAATATCTTAATTAATCGTAATTAATAGCCGATGAGATAAATAAAATCATAATATGTAATATTCAAAAACTAGGTATACAAATATATCTTAATTCATAGCGTAAAAACGATCAAATAAAATCACATATCACCCTCATGGGTACTTTAAATTGTCTTGTTGATGTTGGGTTGATAGCACTGTTCACAAGTGACCTACTCACTCCAGCTGAAGCAGTTGGATTCAAGTTGTTCCGCAAGTTAACTTACTTGGTTAAATAAATATTTAGGCATGTATGGCCATTCCAACGTGACAGGACGAGATCCTCAAAGCATTCAGTTGCCGGAAAATGAAACCGTCTTCCGTAATCTGAGCAAAGCCAAGCGTTTTGCCATCGATATTGGTGAGTGCATGCATGGAAATTAACCCTATGGCAGCTTGGAATTAAACCATGTTAGAAACGTACTACTTTAATTTGAACTGAAGACATTCTCGACATGATTTCATTGCGTAACAGTTCGTTATATTGTTTGGGAAATGTGTTCTCAAAATGTCCACGAGCAGGTTTTGTCGCTATCTTTGCTCTCTTTAGCATATCTTGCAGGCCAACCTAGATCACCCCCAATAACAGCTGCTTTAAAATCTTTAGGAGCCCTGCTCACGTTGGCTTACGTACTGTTGGACGTTTCTTACTCAAAAATATTATTCGGGGTGTATGGAAGGGCAGGGGGGTCCCAGCTGTTACCTATGCTTATGATGTGCTTTGTATTAACCCGAAGGTCAACCTGAAACTGGAATGTATTCAGCGACAAAATTCGTGTGCAGCCTTGGGGGCCAGAGAGATGGTGAGCAAGTTATCATACTGCGCAGAATATGATACTTAGATAAAAGCTACCCAGTGCGGCAGGTATACGAGCTCTTGCATGGACAAGGATGGAAAACTCAGTGGCTTCGGAAAATCAAGAGCTACGGCCATCTTTTAGATACTGACACTCTTAGCAAAGGCCGGGCAATGGCCCAGATCTGAGGCATCAATAAAAAAACTTGGTGACAAAAGTACTCTAACAATCTACACGAAAAAGGACAAGATTGGCAGGGAGCCTATGTATGACAATTCTTAGTTCTTACGGAAGTGCCCTGCTGTTTCGGGCTAGAGCTGGCTCCTTGGAAACCGATAAGCGAATGGCAAAAATAAATGGAGTTGAAGAATCCTGCAATTTGTGGGGTGGTGGCATAGAGAATATTCATCATGTACTTTCTACATGCTTAGCACTGGAAAATCATAGAGTGGGTATGGAAACTGCCTCAATTGAAGAATGGTTGGGGTTTGCAGGAACGGATACCATAAGCAAAATGCGATTTAGGCGGCTAAAAGGTTACTAATGGGGTGGCATAAATTAAAGGAGAAAGCTAAATTGTCAACCTTGCAATCCACGCAAGGAAGTGTGCCCACTGTAGATCGATGCGGGGTAGGGTGAAGTAGGTAGATAACACCTTAGCGCCTCCCCATGGAGGCACCCATTACAAAGGGTTTGCTACTATTCAGATTCAGGACCCTTTAGTTAATCGGACCCTCCTCGTTGCTAAACCAGTGGACCAAACTTGGACCAATATGCGTTTCAGCTTGTTTGGACCTAACTTTTACCACAGTATACATACTGTGCTTTGTGCTTGTGCCAGGTGTGGTACGTAGCTGAGCTTGGTCAAACGCTCACCCCATACCACAGTTAACGCATTTTGCGTGAGCTTGAGACCTGGACATGCGTCTCAAGCCCAATCTTCGATCGTAATCAGCTGATGTTTAAAATCTTAAGTTAATCTCATATCAGCCAAAACTAAGGCGCTACTCAAGGTTGGCAGAGAGGTACCTCAAGAGAGCGCTTGATCATTTAAAACATCGGAGAACAACTGTCGTACGGAGGGTCAAATCTGGGTTGGGTGTCCTGCTTTTGGTTTTCCAAAGTAATTTTTGTGGATTTTTGTTTGAAGACAGTGCATTCTTCTGGTAAAAAAGCCTGCAACATTGGGATAAATTTTATGGGTAATATTAAATTGTGTTGTTTGAAAATTTGAAACTGCTAAAGTCAAGACTTGGACTACATGTACATAAACCATATCCTTGAATAATGAATTCAAGGTCATCAAACCACTGAGAATCAGGAAGAGTTAAGTCTTTAGTCGAAAAAGCTACCCATTTTATATGATGCTACTACTTTTTTGTTATTTTAGGTGGATCACTTACAAAGATAGCATATTACTCAACTGTCCCTTTCAGACGTGCCCTATATTCCTTTTCTTCCGGAGATGAAGGGTCAAAGGTAAAGTTTTGTGAAAGCTAATAAAAAGTTGGACCTTCCTTGCTGTCTATCATAAAAATTAAGTGACTACTTTTCTAAGTGTAACATTATCCACTTTTAAACACTTGGTTTTGCTGATTGGTTTTCATAAAATGTGGAAGCTGGGAGTTTTTGAAACTATAATGGTTTTCTTTGTCTAGCATACACATATGTATATAATACATTTCTAAGCAACATTTGCATAAATCTCATATCTATTGTAATTTGAAATAAAACGAGCAATTTTTGACAGAAATAGTATTCAAATATCTATAACCTTATACATTTTCTTGAAATTCCTGCTAGCAGAGCGATGAGGAAACCAACTACGAAGTGTCCGTCAAGGAACGCTTGCACTTCATAAAATTTGAGACAAAGTATATCGAAAGCTGTTTAAATTTCATCCACCTCAACTTGGTGAATTCCTCCGAGGATAATTCAAAAATGACTATCAAAGCGACTGGAGGAGGAGCTTACAAATACACTGAGCTCATAACGTCAACGTTAGGATTCATGTAAGTTGCAAACTTCTAGACATCAGCATGATAAAACAGCTGATCAAATAACATATTAATGTAAAGTAATGCTAGAAATATATTGAATGCTTGAAATGCAGACATCTAATGCCACCGATCTGCCATAATAAGTTCTGTTTCTCCTTTTCCATCACTCCAATTGTAGGGTGGATAAGGAAGATGAACTTCACTGCTTAATAAAGGGTTGCAATTTTCTCCTGAAGAACATACCCAATGAAGTCTTCATCTTCCAAAGGAATGAAAATCCTCAGTACCGCTTCCAGAATGTCGAGCCCAACCTTTTTCCCTACCTCCTGGTCAACATTGGCTCCGGAGTCAGTATCATGAAGGTGGGTCAACTACTGTTTATCGATAACAAAGATTTTTCTCGACAGATGATGATTAAATCATTCCTGCAATAATTAGGTGGAATCAGAATCAAAGTATGAGAGAATCGGTGGCTCGTCTTTAGGTGGCGGTACATTCTGGGGCTTGGGCTCACTGCTAACAAAGGCTAGAGTAAGTTGACTTTGCTGCAAGAAAGCTGTTTACCAAATTCTCAGTGATAACTCCAATTCCTCGCTAGAATTTCGATGAACTGCTGGAAATCGCCAATCGGGGCGACCACCGAAATATAGACATGTTGGTGAAGGACATTTATGGTGGTGACTACGAAGTCCTTGGCCTGCCGGGAGACCTGATAGCATCCAGTTTTGGAAAAGCTATACATTCTTCAAAAGATACAGAGTTTAATGCAGGTAAGATTTGCTTAGCTCTAATTTTTTTGTGTATAATCTTTTTTTTGTAAAATGCATAATGTATGACATTCTTGCTTCAGCAAATGCATCATTTGTTCTTTTGTGCATTTCTTATTGGTTTTTTTTCTTCTCTACAGGGCAGTTTTCTGAAGAAGACATAGCACGCAGTTTATTGTTTACAGTCAGTAATGATATTGGTCAGATATCGTGCTTGTATGCCATGATGCATGGGCTAAATCATATTTATTTTGGAGGCTACTTCCTTCGTGGTCATCCACTAAGCATGCACACAATAAGCTATGCCATCAACTTTTGGAGTCAGGCAAGTTGTGATTTTTTTTTTCTTAACTCTGGAATTTTGGAGAATTTATTTGAAATTTTGCCATTTTTGAAGATGTACAAATCAATTATGTTAAGAATGTACATATTTCAATAACTTATTCAGAGCCAGTTATACTTCAGTTTTTCAAAAGATAAAATTTCTTGATTGAAATTAAATTCTCACATAATTGTATACTCCATATTCCGTATAGAAACTAGAAGTGTTTGAATGGTAAATTCTTCAATTTAAATCGTTTAAGAATATCTTTGAATTATTAGGGTAAGGCACAAGCTCTATTCCTGCGCCACGAAGGATACTTGGGAGCTATTGGAGCCTTCTTAAGGGGAGCAGATGAATATGGTAAGAGCTAAACTGTTTTTCTTTGTGGGAAATACAACTTGTTCTCAATTTGGATCTCATATTCTTCAAATTTTGTGAAAAAAAAAATACCTTTAGCAAAAATTAGGAAATGTGGCCGAATTTGGAATTGTCATTCTTTTAATCAGTTTTCCATAAATTTCAAAAAATGTGAAAAGTCTAGACAAAATTAGGCAAATATTGCAATAAGAAAGGTGAAATCCGGTCAGAATTCAGTAACACGTAATTTCAAAAATTCATTATTTTCTTATCCGACAAGGCTTTAGACAAAAATATTTTCATTTTTATAAAAGCTAGGGTGCTAAAACTATACTGTATATCAGTTATTTTCTAAATCTTAAAAGCCTCTCCTGAAATAAATTATATTTGGAAACCTTTCCCTGATGTAGATTTTGACTATTGACTGTTTCTTTTGTTGAATTTCTCCATTAATTTTCAAGAAAAATAGATAACCATGAAGAAATTTGAAATCTAACCATGAAAATGGAACGTAGTGTTCTTTGCCATGGAACGTTGCATCCAATGATATGGAATTCAAAGTTCTATGAAATGGAACGTTTTCACATTTTAAAATTTCAGTATGACAACTCTGAATGTAATAAATTGATAAATGTTGGTGCTAATTACAGGGGATTTTTCGCATTTCGTTTTGAATAGACTCTGAAAAATATTCTTGGAACGAGAATTACGCGGGAAGCTCTGGCCTACAAAGTTCAATCCCAGCACAAATGCTATCCACCAACAACAACGCCACGGTAAACCGCAAATGGATTTCAACAACACGTGATTGTTAGCCATAGCTTGCTGATTGAACGGTACATGCATTACTCTTGCCTCTTGTCTAGGTAGATCAGTTAGAAATGGACCTCATAGACACTCAACTGGTTTACTGTCCACTGCTATATGATGAAGCAACATACATTGCAGATACCGTGGACCTCACGCAGGATTCCGACGCCCAGCAGTACTGGTTGAAATGTTTCGAAGATGCAATTGACAAGGTAGGATGATAATTTTCCTCTCAAGTTTTTGAAATCCAGGTCGAGAGAGAGAGGAAAATTGGAATTTTTCATTTTAATTCGTTATATGGCTGGACAAATAGATTTCTGTAAAATCTATTTTTTTAGTTCGTTTCAGTGGCTGTCAACAGCCAGTCAAACTCGGATGAGGCCCAAGCACGTGGTGGCAAGTTTAAGAAAAAGTACCTGACACGATTGCGACACCTGCATGAGCATCCATTGTAGGTGTCCCCCGTGACTGTGAAATGTGCACTTTTTACTAACCCCTCGTTTTTTTCCAAACTTCTTACATTCTGCCATTCATTAATACAGCGCTTATGGGTCGTTAACTGTCCGCAGCCTGCTGGATATGCGGGAACACTGTCTGAATGAATTTGACTTCCCTGATCCATACCTGCAGGTGAGAAACTTCTGTGATGCTGCCCAATTTATAGTTGAAATCTCATTGTGAAACTCGTTTCGTAGCAAAAGCAAGCTGAAAATGAGGCGGCGCTAAAGCTACTGACAGGCCACTTTCAACAGCTTGATATGCTGCCATGGGCGGAGAAGCAGGAAGCGGTCATCAGTGGTGTTTTGGCGGGGAATGTGTTCGACTGGGGTGCCAAGGAGGTCGTCGCATTGATGGAGCAGGGCGAGTTTGGATTTGGCGAGGCTAGAGCTAGCCTACAAGGTAATCGAGACGAAATCTATCATAAAAGCACAGCGTAAATTTGACAACCGGCTAAAAATATATCTTTATAAAAACTACTTGTCAAAGTTGTGGTTTGGCCCATGCTTTTTTCCAATCACATATTGAACATGCTTGCGTCATTACTTGCGTTAAATTACTCTTTGGCCCAATTGCCAACAGTTACTAAACTTATTTACCTTTCTTATGTTTAGCAAGACCCTGGCTGATAGATGACCTTGATTCCTGGGTTGCACGGCTACAAGGTGCAGCCCACCACTGTGCGGCCATCTTTGTGGACAACTGTGGAATTGATGTCGTGTTGGGCATCATCCCGTTTGCGAGGGAACTGGTCAAACGGGGAACTAAGGTAAGAATTCTGCAAGGTTTCTTTTAGATTTCAGGTGCAATTCTTTAATTATGATGGTAACCTATTTTCTCCTTTCCAGGTTCTTTTGTGTGCAAATACCAAGCCAGCATTGAATGACGTAACATTTAGCGAACTTGTCTTCCTCCTCCGAGAAGTTGGCACCATGTGCCCGATAATGGAAAAAGCACTGCAGCAAGGCGAACTTATTCCCATGGAGTCTGGTCAGGCCTCCCCATGCTTGGATCTCAGGTTTGGCAGTTGATTTTGGTTCAAGTTGTGAAATCATGTCTGCAAATTTGCAAAATTTTCTATTGTGAGGACACTGATCACTTCATGAAATTTTAAACATTTTAGTTTGTTTTTAAGTCTTCCCCAGAATCCGAACTGCAAAATTTGACTCACTTTTTATCCACTTCCAGTCGCCTGAACAGAACGCTTGCCGATGCCTTAGTTACCCACGGGGTTGACCTGTTAGTTCTGGAGGGAATGGGACGTGCCGTACACACCAATCTCCACGCCAAGTTCAAAGTCGAGGCGCTCAAGCTAGCTGTACTCAAGAACCGCTGGCTTGCCAACCGCCTGGGCGGAGACATGTTCAGCGTCATGTGCAAGTACGAACCTGCCATTGCTGCGGATTCCTAACAGTCCCGAACAAGGGAGTTCAACCATCATGATTTAAAAATAGGAGTCTTTCAGACTAGTAACCCTAACTAACACAGATCCTGGGGGCTGTGATACAAGAGTGGGGCCACTCATCACGGATTTGCTAAAGGCACTCCTTGTTTGCAGTTTTTTGCTGTAGCTCAAATGCACGAAGCAGGTGCAAGTAGGGATGCAAAACCTGTGTTGTACAAGAAATAGTGCTGCGCAACAAAGCCTAAGCGAAAAATGTTCACCAAAATATATTTGAAATATTTAAAGAGAATTAATAAAAGTAACGTCCATCCTGTTTGTGTTCCTCGTTGCTTTTCTGTGCAAGATTTGAAAAAAAAAACATTAAAGAAAATCTCATGTGCCTTGTAGAACGATTTAGAGGTCCTATTGCCAAAGCAATCGTTTATCACTTCAACATCGCATGTAATTATACAGAATACCCATTCTGTAAAACTGATACTTCATTCTCCGCTTGCATGATTTTCTAAAAAAAATTGGAAATACGATGATAAATGATGGAACCTAATTTTCCCATATTATTTGGTGCTAAATATTGCTACAAATTAACATTCTTCGTGTAACAACGTTCACAAAGTTTTCAACTTTTTTCTGATGACAACCAATGTTATCACAGGTGTGATAGCATCATTTGACAGGATCCAAACATCAATTTTCACATTTACATACGCTTTTAGGAACAATCTGAAAATAAAAAGTCTTTATTCAGCACTAGGATATAGGCATCGGGTTAATCACAACTAACGGAAATGTACAGCGCAGCGGGTCCAACGATAAATACAATACGTACAAAGCCACCCGAACTTGGAAACACTTCTGTTGTCGTTGTCAGATAGGCACAAACTTCCGGATTAAAAAAATATGCACATATTCAGTTGATATCAAATAAAACGTTCCTGCCAGATCACACAGTTGAGCTTCTCGCGGCAGATTTACTCTTGTTCACAAACACTTTGATTCCTCCGCCAAAGTCTGCCGTTACTAAGACGTATCGATCCAATTCTGGGCTCTGAGCTGCTGCCCCCAAAACTGGCGGTGGCTCGGAGGGCGTCGTTGCTGCAGATGCGGATTTGTGCAATTCCATTTGCTTGAAGATGGCGGCCGGATTCGGAGCAAACACAGCAGCAGTCACAACTGCATTGTGTGCTGGTTGGAAATGGAAAAAAAATTGGGATTAGCAACATATCCAATGAAGAATATTTGTCTGAAAAAAAAAACCATAAGTAGTCCCTACCTTTAATTCCCTCCCAAAAGTCATTACGATCCTTCCGAACTGATGAAAACTTGGCAAAATCGTGATGCGTTTTCCACAAATATACATACTGGTTTTCTGATCCGCTGATAATGTATTTACTATCATGACTGCAAAAAATAATAATGTTCGAATAAACAGATCGCTTCATACAAACATACAATAAAAACACTTTGATATCTTTTCATTTTTACTTTACGTGACTTTCAAATCATCAATAGCACAGTTAAGTAAGCAATTTTAACAAAATATCTTTTTCAAGAAATTCATTTCAAATCTGACCCTTTCATTCTCACCTAAAGCTTGCCCGGATTTGACTACTGAGATTCACATATCCCTTATACTTGCAAGACAATGAGAGATCCCGTAAGTCATACAATCTTATCCTGGAATCGTTTGATGTCACCAAAATCTAAACCAGAAGCACGAAATTACAGTACATGTACAGAGCAAACATAAAGCGCAGCAGAAACTGATTACAGCATTCACCTTGTCTTCCCCAGGCATTGGCTCAATCCCGCTTATTTTTCGCCCTTTAGCGTTCTTGCCTCTTGTGGATCGCACGTGAATCTGTGTGTAATACTTCAGTTGCTACAGCATGAAGAAAAACATGAGGATAATTATTATGATAAACTATTTTATGAAATTAAACAAAGCTCGAGAATGGTAATTTGAAAATCATCCACGTTTTCCTAATGTTTTTTTTATATAATTTTTTTGATTTTTAAAATTTAATAAAACACATCATAGAAAGAATTCTAAAATTTTTGAAACTTCAGAATGACTTATTTTGTTAATGATATTATTTTATTTATTGTTAGCAATCTTCCTCTTAATGAAAGCTAGGCAAACAAATTCCAATCGTTACCTCTGTGGTGTAAAATATGCAACGGCCATCGTATGTCCCAACAACGGCAAACTTGCCATTTTGGCAGAAGTTTGCTGCAGTGATGAGTTTCGTCTGACCATCCAGCTCGTTCCATAGGGCCACTTTTTTGTCTGGAATGTTCCACAGCCGTAGCTTACCATCCAACGAACCACTCAGAAAATAACGATCATCCTACAAGTAAGAAAGCATTGTAAAGGCCAGAAAATTCAGAAATTCATCAAGGATCTTAATAGGTTACCCTCGGATGGAAAGCGATCGCAGTGACAAAGTCGATGTGTTGGAAGCAGCACAAGCACTCCTTACGGGAGATGTGCCACAGCCTCACTGTCTTGTCCATGGAAGAGGAAAGAATGAAGTAATTCTAAGAGCAAATAAATAAATATGGTAACTTTTTTTGGTTCATTCGTTTTACATAAACATTTTCAGATAACTTGCAGCTAAAAAAAAAGTTTTGATTCTCGTAGAAATTGAAAAAAAAATCACTAACCTGGAAACAATATTTCTAAAACATACATTCCTTTTTTACAAAGTGGAATTATAACAGTAGTTTCGGAATATCACCTTGTACACTCTTATATAGTTTCAACATTGATACAAAGTAAAACTTTAAAAATTGCTTTAAATATACAAATTTTCAGTTTGAAATTTACGCCAAAATTTGAGCCAAAATTTACTTCACATAAATGGAAATCGAATAAATGTATCAAGCCTACCTTGGACCAAGACACATCTAGCAAATCTGCAGTGTGCCCAACATAGGTGCAAAATGGTTTCACGGCAAATATCTTAGCAGCATCCTCAAAAGCTTCTGGCTCACTATCTGCCCCCTAAAGCAAAGATAAATGCAACTTGTATGAGACAAGAAATATTTGGCCAAAACTAAAAGAATTTCAGGAAACATTCTTGCAGATATACTGTGCTGTATGATGGATACAAAATAATTTCTTTTAGTAATTAAAAAAAAATATATGGATGGTAAAAATGGTAAATCAATACTTAGGAATTTTTAAACATATATTTGAAATACCAGTCTATCACTTTGGTCCGTGGAATGATGCGATGAGGCCAGGCTCTCCTGTGAAGGAGTTGGTGAGATTCGTGCTGAAAAATAAAAATGGCGTTTCCGATGTTACAGTTTGCCTTATCAATCTGATCGGCCTATCCGACGTTTGAAGAAACAAACTTACCCTCAGTGTTATACTTCTGCCTCATATCATTGAAATACTGGTAGGAGTCCTTGAGCACCCAGATGCGCAGAATGTGATCTTGCCCGACAGTGGCCTTACAATTAAAGAAAGAAATGTTCCAAACACATATAACATGCATCAAACCTTTTAAATTGCAACACATTTGCATAGTTTTGTATAAAAAAATTAATTTACCGAAACTGCTGGATAAACTTTATAAATTCGAAAAACATGTTAAAAAAAAATATTTTTTCTCAGTTAAACTTTAAAGCTGCATAAACTACCACCCAGAGATCAACTTAAAACTGCATTCATGATATTTTTTGAGATGGGAGCAAGAAAAACGACCAAACACGAAAATCTAATAATTACCAACAGCTTGCCACAGTATGAAAATTTCATTGTCCAAACGGCACCCTATGAAAAAACGGGTTTAAAACTGGAAAAAAATGTATGTAAAAGTCGTCAACTTCATGTTATAATGTAATGATAACATACCGTATGCTCGCCGCCCAAATCTTGCACCAGCTTCAAAGAGTTGAACTCGTAAGGACCCT
Organism: Ommatoiulus sabulosus; assembly: GCA_034697705.1. Classification (NCBI taxonomy): domain Eukaryota; kingdom Metazoa; phylum Arthropoda; class Diplopoda; order Julida; family Julidae; genus Ommatoiulus; species Ommatoiulus sabulosus. The sequence continues at coordinate 22,941 of JAQGAO010001192.1, forward strand.
TGTGACTTCCCGATGATTTGAACTTAAATCAAATTGCATTAATTTTACATAAACGTCTAAGTTAAACTTCCCGCATTTCAAAAGCTTCGCACTGTCAAAAATTACGCTACATATCACATACCTTAATAGCTTGTCGGGGGTCTCCAGAGCCTTCTTCTTCACTCGACTCCATCGTTTCTTCAGAATGCCTGGCATGATAGACCTCATCAGCCACGGATTTAATTTTGCTCACCGTTTTTTCAACAGTCCGATTAATCAGACGCTTGAATTGAGCCCTGCGAAAAGGAAGGTCAGAAAACATGAGATTGACCAGTACAGAAAGCAAGATTTTTTTGCAATCTATTGTATTGGGAAAAATTAACTATCATGGACCAATATAAATTTTTAACTGATAACCCCAGAAAATAAATAAATAATTGGGAAAGAATTGCAGAATGTCTAAAAAATGTTTAATAAGAATAGTAGAATTTATTTAAATTATACTATTATAACATGTTCTGACTAATGTAGCATCAGTATAAATAAAAACTTACGCTTTCTTTTTTGACTGAAAATGATCCCCTGATGCGACCGACAGTGTGGAAGCCTTTGATTTTGTGTCGTCGTCATCATCAGAACCCTTTTCCTTCTCCAGACTTGAGTTGCTGCAAAGACAGGTGATAGAAAAGGTGTACAATAGAAGAACGTGCAGCCTCAAACCACATCGTGCGTTGTCAATGGCGAGCCTGGTTTATGACTTCGCATGTCGGCGGAGTGAACCCTCAAATACATTTAAGTTTCTCCCAATTGCATTCAGTTATTTAATAAGGTTTGCAATCATGGAAATTAAGTGAAAAGCAACCATCATTGACCACTGTCAAAATGAAGCATTCGGTTAAAAACCAAAATATTGGCATGTTATCAATCATCCAGTTAACATATGAAAAGTTTATAAATTTGATAGAAAAATATGTTTTGGGAGTTATTATTCGGTTTACTAAATAGTTTTTGGCAAGACATTTTGCACAGCATGTTTGTATGCTCTTAGACCAAAAATTTCCAATTATTGTTTCATGAATAGATGGTCTAATAATGTGAAAAATGATTGTAATATATACATGAATCACAACAAAATTTCAGATTGTTAAAAATATTAATTTGCAATTTGGTAGTTAATGATGTTTCTTGCAGCATTTTTAAACTGGGGATTGCAATAGCAATAATATTGCAAAAAACACTTAGTAAATTGTCAAAAATAATGTACATTTTTTAGGTGTTTACAATAGAGGTTTGTGAAAAAATGTTTAAAGTTGGCTTTGCAGAAAAAAATCACATTAATATATACTGTAAACTAGATAGGTATATTTTCCAGAATTATTTTTAGACTGACATCTTAAACTAATGGCAGATTTTCATACCATCTTGAAGATTTTTTAAAGTTTAAAAAAAGACTTCAGGAAGGCCAGGCCCGAGTTGCAGGACCATAAGCCAGGGCTTGCTTAAACCTACCTCGCAAAATACAAAGTGCGCGTTTGTAACACGTACCTCACGTATTCAGAAGTTAGTCGCATGATGTGCAATGACAGAGGATTGATGCACTGGGGCAAACGATCTTCTGCAATGCTGAGAGGTATTTTCTCCCCAGTGTCCAAATTCAGAACCATCACTTGCTCCAATATTTCCTGAAATTGTAAAAAGAAAATTTCAAACTCAGAAGGTGTTGCTTATCTGATGGCTTATTCAAATTTGCATTTATGATACATGTAAACGTAATATTTTTGGAATACTTTTCTTTTCAATAGACAAAGAGGCAATTTTTATCTTTGTAATAACACCATTTTGAAACATCGCAATTTGAAAAAATGCTTTTCTTTTAATAGTAACTTGTTGTCAAGGACATGCTGCAGTAAACATTGGTGATTGGAAAAATTAAATTCTTTGCAATGAAAACTCACCTAATTTATATTCATATTATTTATGTTATTTATTATTGAATATATTAGATATGATTTTGAGCAAGATTGTTTTGGAATAAATGATGTCAAAAAAGTTTTTTTGAAAAATGTCACAATTTCTACAATCTTCTAATTTGATCAGGTTGATGCAGGTTTCTACAGCTTTTAACGTTCCTTTCCTTGCAAATACCAGGGCGGCTCGTCCTAAAATGGGCCTTTGCCATATTCCCATATTCTTTTCCACCTCTGGACAGTAACCATCACTGGACATCAAGTAGCAAACTTAATAAACAAACAAACCAAATCGGACAGCTGCTTCCCAGAATCAGTCCGTGTGCGCACGAGCATGTTAAGCTGCTTGGTTAAGCCTGGATCGATGGCATCGCCACCGTCAGCTAACAGTTGGCTTGCTAAAACAGCAGCAATGCGCTCTCTCTCCTCTTGTGATGGCCCTTCTGCTTTTGTCCTTTCCTCATCCTAAAAAAATTACGCAGGAAAAAATTACTAGCTATTCCTTAGAGGAATGGGAATTTCCAACTTTAATGGGAACACATATTTTATTTTAAAAACATGATGTTTATCTAGAAAACTGAAACCAATTTTTTTGTTTTTTTTATTGATCTCACCTGTGGCTTCACTACATACTGGCCCCTTACAGCACTCGGCAGATCCAGACTGTGCTCAAACATCTTAGTAATGCTCTCAATGGTGCTGGCAGGACTTGGAATTCCCATGCAGGCATCACTGTCAACACTGCAGGACATGGCATTCTACAAAAATAAAATTTAAAAAAATGTGAGGATTGTCATGCTATTTTGGGAGCAGTTGATTTTCAAATTAGTTCTAGAAAACTAATTTGTGGAATTGCAGTATATTTCAGCGGATCTACTTTCAATAAGCATTCCTTTTTAGCAATAAGATTACTTATTTAAGGAATATTTTAAGTAACACTTTATCCATCAAGGAACTATTGAAATGATAATTTACATATCGGCACAAACTGCACACAATCATAGTTTTCGAATAAATGTGCACTTTTAATTGACCCTTTTGCTAATCAGATCCTCTTGCGGATTTTTAAGGAACTATTGAAAGGCCTGTAACGACGCTCTGGTG
>JAQGAO010001193.1:0-25966 GCA_034697705.1 Ommatoiulus sabulosus
AAGAAGCGGTCGAATGGTTTCAGTGTCAAAACCAACACTGAGAGCACACTTTTTGGAGCGATCGAATGCGCTATTAGTTGTTGATTCGATGTAAAGATCACGTGATGTGACCCCAAACGTAATCTGCATAAGGTCCATTCTTCTCTGCCAAGAATTTTGATTCAGTGGCTCCAGGTTTGGCAGTTTGGCCTTCATCAGGTGCTACAATTACATAAATTTAATATAAACCAAAACTAATTTCAATTATTCTACTATTACGGTAATACTTCTCACTTGATTTGGAACTGTATACCGAAATTGCCTTACAATGAAGAAGTAGCGCCACCTTTTGGGAAAGTTGAAAATCGTTTAATAATTTTTTTTTTAAAAAAAAATGCAGCGCTAATCAAAGCTTATTCATTGATTAAAATAAGCCTCCGCCTGGCGGCTTATTTCGATAGCAAAAGTATAGACAGCGCCATCTATATACTCAGCTGCGAAATAGGCCATGACGATGCCAGGGAAGGATGATGTATACTTGCAAAATCGGTGACGTTTTCAGAGTTCAAATTTGGGAAATATTCCATGCACGTATTCCGAGTCCATATTTGCAAAATTTTCAAACGTTTCGTAATACAAATTTGCTAGATTTCCATCCTCTTCCAAGCACAAATTTTCAAAATTTGCAACTATTTTAGAGGACAGATTTGCATAATTTCATCTTTTCCCGGGACAAATTTTCAAAAAATTTCCAGATTATCATTATTAAATTTTGTAAAATATTGAAAATTTTCCCGTGACGTTTTCGCAAAATCGTGGATGACATTGGCATACCTCAATTTTTAACATTGTCTCGCTCAGGAAAACTTGTTTAAAAACCCGGAAAAGTCAAGAAAGTTGAATATGAAATTTCTGAGGGATTCTGCATTTTTTCTTTAACGGTCTGCGAAATATTTTTCACTATTTTCACCGGTCCGTGATTGTAAAAAGGTTGAGAAACACTGATCTAAATTATCTCTGCATGCTATTGACCGCTAGAGGGTGCCAGCTACGCCCGTGGCACGCCATCTTTTGGCAATGAAGAACCAAAATGACCAGTTTCCAGCTTCTTGATTTTGTTAACGGAACGGAATGAATTGTTAATGAAATTTGTGTTCGATGCTGTTCTTTTTCACCTCGAGGCTGAAAAGTGAAATGGAAACTCGGTGACCATTCCAACCCGTTAGATGCGTGACAAACTCGACGTGACGTCAAATCTGGTTCTCCAATGACCAAAAAATGAGCGGACGATTCGATCCGCGAGCCGTTTTTTTCCAGTTTGTTCGCGTCTAAAACGAATATAATTTAGCAATGCGTTATAAATATTGAAAAGGATGGAGAAAATCGAGGCGTGGAAACAGGGTCCGCTTTTAGTCACATTATTACAATCGTTGAATGTTCCGTGATTATAGACGTCCCAAACCCAATTCCACTCGCCCCAAACCCCCCTCGATGATGAAATGGCATTTGTCAAAAACGATGCCCTTTCATATTAATATACCTTAACACCTTTTTTTTTATTCTGTTCATTTCCTCTCGGTGCTGCGTTTTTTTTTTTTTCATACGTCTCTCCTTTTATTTCTCTGATTTTTTTTTTCGCCCATCCGCCATTTTGTTTTCTGTTCATTCTTTTCTCAGTTCTCGAGAGATGAGAAATACATTAACGAATCTGCCAACGCATTCGCCAACATCTATAAGCGCGCTCGGAATTTCGCTGACAATTATGCGTGGATGCTTGCCTGAGAGCTTGGGCCCATCTGAAAAGTTCCTATATTTGGTAGTTGTATTTGGATGTTGGATACAAAAAGTATCCAAATTCACCCAGGTTTAAGGACGTTCAACAACCCTAATTCGGATTATTGATAAAGATATGCGCGTTTATTAACGTTTGGACCTTATTGAAACAAATTATGAAGCCTTTGTTCCGAATTGGCAATGGACTTCATGCAGAGTTACGTTTGGGACTACCTGTACATCACATGGTCTTTCAGGGTACATTCAGACCTGGAAATGTCAGGGAAATTCTACGTATTAATGTTGTCACAATCCGAAATGAATGCTTCTACGTGGTTATCTCAGGGCCTACATGTATTTGCAAACTTTTAAAACATTTCAAAGTTCAAATTTTCAACAGTTTCTGAGCACAAATTTGCAGAATTTTAGATAGTTTCCGAAGACAAATTTGCAAAATTCTAACAATGTGCTGAGCACGTATTTATAAACTTTATAACTGTTTCAGAGAACACATTTTCAAAATTTCCAACAGTTCTGAGGTCACATTTGCAAAATTGTCAACATTTTCCGAATAGAAATTTGCAAAATCTTCAACTGTTTTCCAGTACATATTTGTAACATTTTCAAACATTTTTCTTAGGACAAATTTGCAATACTTTCACATTTTTCTTAGGACAAATGTTATTAGACAATGTTGTTAGACAATTGTCATGCTAATTTTGGAAAATTGATACTAGTAATATTGCAAAAATATTGAAAGTTGTCCTTGTATATTTTGAAAAATCGTGTCAATATTTTTTTCGGCACGGCCTCATGGTAATTTTCGCCAATGGAATGAATCAAATGTCACTTGATAAATGGATGCTGACGAAATTTGCATAAGGTCCATTCAGGCCTGAATTTTCCAGCATCAATTCTACAGTTTAATTGAAGCTCGAAAACTAATACCATACGAACATTCAAGTTATGAACATGTTTTCTGGAACGCATTATGTGCATTAAGCGGGGGTTGTCTTTAAAAGTAGTTGAATGATGAGTATGCCATCATCAAAACTATTCATTATATACTGTACATGTATAGTTTTGATGTGAATGATGTTGCCATACTTCTTGTGGTTGGATTCGTAGAAATTAAATTTCTGAGAGTTTTTAAAAAGGATATTATTTTTTTTATATATTTTTTAAAAATCTTGCAGTGATTTAATTTGTGTGAATGATATAATTTGTTTGCGCATGTAGTATGTTAATAAATATAAGAAATTTCATCAATTAAAATTTAAAAAAATGGATTTACCACATTATCAGGGAATATGCTACATACTTGTATATACGTTCTGTGTGCTGTCATATCAGTTTATTGTGTTTTATTCCCACTAAGAGTTCTGTATTTACCATAAAAATATTTTGACTAATACAAATAAGTGTTTTGATTGAAACAATGATTATATACAGTGTGAGTCAGGTAACACGGACTAACAGCTAGGTAACTATGGCACCTTGATGTCGGCCACCGTGCAGTGTTTGGTTGCTTTTCTGTATTAAAGTGCCATTTGAGGCTTGCTTAAATTAGGGGTGTGCTTATTTTTTGGTCAGGAAAACTAACGATGTTCACATAACGTTGACCATAAAATGTTAACGAGTGAATAGCACCTCTAGGAATATCAAATACTACATATTTGGCATGGTTACAACATTTATCCTTTCTAAACCCAGCCGATTTGAACGAATTTGCATTCATATATAGATAACGTTCGTGACGAAACAGCTAGATGCAGTATAAAAATACTCAGGTTCATGCCCTTGGATATCATTCTGGTATTTTCCACATTTCACTAGTCACATTAGTGTTGTAAAACTGAAATAAGCACGCCATTAAATGGCACTTTACAGAAAAGCAACCAAACACTGCATGGTGGCCGACATCAAGGGGCCATAGAGCTATTGGTTCGCGTCACCTGACTCGCACTGTACAGTACATGCAATCACATACAAGTACATGGTCACTATTTTACAGGTATTATACATATTTTAAGATTATTCTAATCTGATCTAAATTTTCTATTGTCGTGGCTTACCATGTGGCGATTTCAAATGACGAACTTCAGGAGCTTCTGGACAAGTTGTTTGTAGTGTTGCCATTGAAATGTTCTGGTAAATGTTTTTTTTACATGGGTAGTCTACCATATGAAGTACATTTGTTTACATGGAAATGCCATGTATGCATGAGTTTGAGTGTTTCTAACGCTATGTACGTTTGCAAGACAGTTGGAAATTCGAAAATGTTTTAAACTAGGTTTGAACAGTTGCAGTATACTGTATTAATGTACACACGCATGTCTATAGACCAGAATGTCCATGCATGTGCTGTATATGGACTATTCTGAATCATGATACCATCATATGAGTTATCTGATATTTAGCTACTTCCATAATATAATCATCAACAATAACGATCCAAAAAATGTATTTACGTAAAATGTGAATTGTTTGTATTTATTCCACATTCTTTTCGTTGGCCATTTTGTCTTTATTGCTGTTTAATATCCCAGCCATGTTAACGCTCTCCTGCCTTTGATTGGCATTGAAATATCCTCCTCTTTTAATAAACACTGCTATGGATTTCGTTATTCCCCCAAATTACGAATTCCCATCCATGGCCAAATTCCCCCGCCTGGGTCTCCTGGGGCCCTCGCCTGGGGCCGAAGTGCCCCACCCCCTTGCCCAATCAACAGCCTCTGTATTTTATAGGAATTAATGAAAAAAATAATAAGATGCCAGATCGAATCAATTTTTTTTCCCACTTTTCGATCAAGCATCAAAAGATGACAGGTGTGCTCGTAGCCACACCGTGGTTGCCAGCTGTCATCTTAGGTGAAAAGCAATCTAATTTCATTATTGCGTCCCAATTATTACGTTTTTTCCTAGGTTTTTTTTTCTTTGGGGGAATGTTCATTAATTTTCCCATCATACCAGTACACGTGTTAGTAGTAAAAACCCCCGAATTACTGAATTGCTGCTAATTTATACACGAAAAGCGCCTATTGATCTGTTCCTGGATATAAGCACGACAGTTTTGACGACCTCGTGTTAGTCCTTTTTTGTGTTCTGAAACTGGAATCAAAATAAACATGCGTATTTATAAACGGTTTTTCGATCCCGGAGGGAGATGAAGACAGGTAAAACTTCTAAAGAACATTAATGAAAAAAGTTTGTTCGTTGAGCCTGATTCCATGACTTCCGGTCTGGACGCCATGTGGAAAGATGCGAGCATCCAAGAAGTTGTCCAAGAATGTTTCTTTGCATTTTTGTTGTATCGAGCACCTCAGAGTGCTATGGTGCTCGACCTGTTATTACATGACACTAAGAATCTTTGGTGAAATGTGTCAAAGAAGTTTAAAAAACATGCTTTCTATGGAAATAATTTGTTTGATGAAAATAATGAAGTCTCCATTCAACTCAAAATGACCAGATTTTTCAAGAAGGTTGAGATTTATTCTTCTACATCGAGTCTTTGGTGAACTAAAATGTGGATAACGTAAAGTCTACATGTAGTACAGACCAACGAAACATTGCTGTGAAACGGTGTTTCCGTTAGTTTTTTCAAAATGTTTCACAAGAAATGTGTCAGGAACAGATATGGAAACAGATCAGGAAACCTTTTGGTTGCAAAACATTGTTTTATGTCATGTGCTATCAGTCCAGATTGAAGGAAGAAAAAGTTTCCAAAACATTCTGTTTAGTCTGTTTTTGACTTTTGTTTGGGTGCCGTCGTCTGCTTATTTCGGTGTAGACAATGCAATGCAACTGTGAAGACAATTTTAGTCCCCAACATTTTTTGTCCCACCACTACGTGTTAAACTTGCGCGTCGTCTGCTACTTCATTGGATTGATAGATATTTTTCTTCGAAATAGCTAATTGAATTACTAATTGACTTATGGGAGTACATGTAATCATAAAATCTTTTTGTATCATGCAAGCAATTATATAGGCATAACGTTTGAGAAATACTTATACAGGCCGCCATTTCAAAAACATATAAACAGAATATAACATCGAGTGTTTTTTATTCCTCACATAACTCAAAAATAGTGAAATATATCCAAAAACTTAGAAAATATATTCGTTTTCGAAGAATATCTATCAAACCAATGCAGTGTAGCAGACGACGTCGGACAAATAATGCTGTGGATCAAAATTGCCTTTACACAACATCTGGAACATGTTTCAGCAACAGATGCACAGAAACATTTTTCGGCAACGTTTTCAAGGAACTCGAAAATCTAAAATGTTCGCAACACATTTGTTGCGAAACAAGTGTTTCAGTTTATTCTAGGCTTACTGAATCATAATCAGTTTAGCAATAAACTGCATGGTCGTGCCTTTAAAATCTCGTTGTTTTTTGTAATGTTGAGATAAAAAAAAACACCAGCTTAGAACCAACGACATGTTTAATAACTAAACAGTCTTTGGATTAATTACATTAGAAACAGGACCAGGATTCATTATTTTTGCATTAATTCCTACATAAAAACAATATTCAACATACGAACAGTGTTTTTGGAACATGTTTTTTTCGTTATGCGGGGTCACCCCTGTAGTCAGTTTTAGTAATCACGGGCAATCATAGGACAACTTCTTGACAACTAGGACAACTAGAATACTTCATGACAGCCCCATATACAATATACATGTATCGGGACAGTTGGGATTTTATATTTGATTGATGTCATAATTATGTTTTTTGGGTTTTTTTTGGCAAGTTGTGGGGAGTGTGATGTTTTGTTGGCAATTAATGTTTTTTTGATCTCAAATTAACTATCGTACACGGAGGGTGTGGAGTTGAAGCAAGTTAACTTAATCCGAATTTTTTCAATTTTTTGTTGCATTAATTCATGCAAAAACTGTATTTTAGTCGTTTCCAGAATTTGACATAACACGTTCAGTGGCTGAGAGTAATAATGGGCACTATAAGTCCTCTCTCCAAATTTGTATGATATGCAAATTTTAATCACATAGGTTAGATAAGCACGTGATTAATGCTTAATAAGCGTAATTCATAAGCTCATGCTCTGCTCACGATTGCCGAGCCTGCAGCCGGTGTACCCAGGTCACGTGGCCCTTGACCAATGACCTGCGAGGGGCTATTTCCATCGATCAATATACAATTTGGCGGCAAACCAGGGGAGAAAAAAAAGGTACGATCTTGGAAAGGCAATCAAGAGCGAGGAGTTTAGTGGTCAACAAGGTGGTGGTCAGTTGGCAGGATTTGCTGCCCGAGGGCATTTATATCCACCGTGATTTTTCTTTTCCATTTTTCTTGCTGCGGTCAGTTTTTGCGGCCGCATTTTACTCCTTCTTTTTCGATTTTAGCTTTTGCTTTTATTGTATTGGCTATTTTTTACCGGTCTTCAAACTGTGGCCACCCCTGAGGGACTTCCAGATTTGCCTGGTCCACATTGATCAGTGCATGGTCAGCGCAGCCTATATAGACTTTGGCCATTCCTCAAACTCATTCCGATAATCAGCATTGCTGCCTGGAAATATGTTGATTTTTCAGCGACCCCTATTGGCTTTCTTGGATTTTTTTCCCACCCCCCCAAAAAACTGCTGGATTTTTTTTGTTTCTTGTTTATCGGTGAATGCTTCTAGCACAATGGCGGACATTTCAGAAAAGTGATGCTCTCAACGTTCATGGCATTACATGTACGATATTGGACATTTTCTTTTTTGGGAAACCCTTTGAAATACATGCAGAGTGCCCAGAAAATTGCAATGATTCCGTGGAATGTCCATGGTGGGCTCGTGTTAGTTTAGCTATAATGCGACTTTTGGCGCAACTTGCGTTTATTGTGCGAACTGCCACCGTTTTTGACATATCGACATTTGTTTGCTTACCGCTAAATAATATTTTTATTTATTTATGTTTAAGATATTTTGCCATTCTGAAGACTTGGTGGTTAGGCAACCTGCACTAATGTCACGGTTTTTTTTTTACCTTGTTAGGTCGATAAAGGCATGTCCGGCAGTCCGAAGAAATCCTCGGGAAAATCGCACAGAATGAAGGTGGTGAAGAAATCGAACAAAAAAGCGAAGCACGTTTCAAAGGCAAGTACAGTATATTTTTGAAATCGTGATTAAACATATGATTTCATTGCAGAGCATCTTCCATCACATATAACAATGACCCCTCACTGAAGTAAAATATATTTTAAAATGTAGGCTATCAGTGTCCACCGTTCTAAAGACATTTTCAAATGCATTTTTTTTGTGCAATGTTGACTTATTGCTGACTTAAATTTCAAACTGCATTTTAATATTGCAAAATACATTTCAAACTGCATTTTAATTTTGCAAAATGCGTTTCAAACTGCATTTTAATATTGCAAAATACATTTAAAACTGCATTTTAATATTGCAAAATACATTTAAAACTGCATTTTAATATTGCAAAATACATTGCTAAGTACATTTCAATATTGCCAAATACATTGCTAAATACATTTTAATTTTGAACTAAAAACGTTGTTTCAATCTAAAGGCATTTGTCAAGTGCAGTTCTTTTGCAATAAAGGGTTATTGCAAAATTCATTTTAATATTTGCAAAAGATCGCAAAACGCAACTCTTTTGCAATGTTGGAGTAATTCAATCTAAATGCGGACATTTAAAAAAAATGTATTTTTTTCTTGGGTGAATGCCCTTTTACACACAAAAAGCTAGGCAACTTAAACATTTCTGAATTTTTCAGAAAAGCCCAGATTTCTAAAATCTAAAATTTTAAATTTCAGATATTTTCAAAAGGACAGCTTTTCTGAATTTTTCTAAAAACTCAACTTTTCTGAATTTTTCAAAACTTAATTCGCTAATATGAATATTTCAAAAACTCCGCTTTTCCGAATTTTTCAAAAATCCCGCTTTTCCGAATTTCTCAAAAAGTCCGCTTTTCTGAATCTCTCAAAAGTCCGCTCTTTTGAATTTCTCAAAAATCGGCTTTTCTGAATTTCTCAAAAATCCGCTTTTCTGATTTTTTTAAAATTATCTCCGTTTTTCTGATTTTTTTTCAAATTATCTCCGCTTTCCAGAATTTTTCAAAAAAATGTCGGCTTTTCCTAATTTTTTAAAATGTCCGCTTTTTCGAATTTCAAAACTGCCACTCTTCGTATTTTTTTTTAAAAAAAAATGACACTTTTCTGAATTTTTTAAAAATCCGCTTTTCTGATTTTTTCAAAAATGTTCGCTTTTCTGATTTTTTCGAAAAAGTCCGCATTTCTGAATTTTTCAAAAGTCCGCTTTTTTGAATTTCTCAAAAAAAATTCCGCTTTTCTGAATTTCAAAAATGCCACTCTTCTTAATTTTAAAAAAATTACACTTCTGAATTTTTCAAAAAAGGCGGCTTTTCTGAATTTTTCAAAATAAGAGGCTTTTCTGAATTTTTCAAAAAAGTCCGCTTTTCTGAATTTTTCAATGCGTCCGAATTTCTGGACGTTTGCTGCACAGAGACTCTTTTGTTTTCTACACTGTTTAATTTTGTAAATGCGACGAAATCTCACATCACACTTCCACGTTACCATATGACTTTGGTCCATTGCATTTGCTTCGAATCTTACGATTCTCTCGAATTAATTTTAGGACGCTGGTGATGAAGACGGCCAGGATATGGATCTTAGCAAACCCATGTTTCCACTCCGGCATTATTTGAACGATCGTTCCGAATTTGTCGACCAGCTGTTTCAGTCGCTGAGCGGAGGAAATTTGCTGCCGACTATGTTGCCGGACATCTTAAGAGTGAGTGGGGTGCAGGCGCCACATCGCGGTTGTTCGAAACTTTCACGCAGTTAATTAATTGCTTATGTAAATGCATTTTTGATTTAGTTTTCCATCCCCTCCCCCCTGTTTATGATTGATCTTACGTTGATTCCAGGATATTCCCCAGACGGAATTGAAAAGACTCTGCGTTCAACAATTGGAGGTTATGTCCAAGAAAAGAGTGGGACGGATTCTGGATGGTAATTCTGCTCAATTTTTCCCAAGAATTTCTATTGCCAAAGACTGATATAGTTCGTGTCTTTGAAGTTACTAAAAGAGACAAGATACAAACTTGCCATTTTTACGTCTTACTTCCTGAGTTCGACTTGGACTTTGAAGTTAGGCCATTGTTTGATCAAAATCATTAGAAACATGGCAGATTACGCACTGTCTTTGGTTTTGGTCGAACTTTTAATTGAAGATCGATACTATCAAATAGGACTTAAATTTGCAACAAAAAAAATGTTGTTTCCAAACATTCTTAACATTTCTGAACATTTGAGTTTAAGCATCGACTTTATCGAAGTCCCTGTTACTCTATTCCCATTTTTTTCCATTTCCCAACAAAAGACTCAATATTTTACTTAATAAACTGTTGTTCCTTCATTAGCCCGATTTGGGAATAAGTTCTGAAAAGTTTTCAGAAAATGCGATGTTTTGATCTGCAGAATCTTGCTCATCAAACCGTCTACTTTACTTTTCTTCTACACTACAAGTATGTCTTGCGTGAAACTGTTATAAAAGCCACCATTAAACTATCAACATGGTCATCGAGATGGCCAAAATCGATTTTACGAGCAATATTTTGATAGCTGCAAAACCTACTCGGTATCCGATTTTTTTTATTAATGAACAAGGACGATAATGTTCTTTTTGCAATGGTGATACTTATCTTCTGAACGTCATTAAATTTCGATTTCTTTTTAGCTGTCACGTTAGACAACCTCAGTTCAGTAACATAGTTTCGTTGAAATTCGTTCCCCTGATTATTCCGAATCGAGACATGGGTGGTAAACCTTATACCTGTGTTAATGAAAGTCGAAAATTGGAGTTGCGGAATAAATAATGGAAATTTAACCTATGAAATTATAAGACCTAGAATGAGACAGTTTTTCTATACAAAGTAGAAATTGTTCGTTCACACTTCCTACTTGAGCTAAAAAAAATCGTTAACAGAGTTCCCCCAGACATGGATAACCTGGAAAAGTCAGGGAAGTTGAAAATTTCCGGAAAAGTCAGGGAAGAAAGAATTATTTGTAAAACTTCAGGCAAATTCAACGTATCAGTGTTATCAAAATAAAAAAGTAATGCTTCTACGTGGTTACCTCGTATCCCATTTGCAAACTTTTTAAGTAAATGTGCAGTTTAAATTTTCAACAATTTCACAGGTCACATTTTGTAAATTTTCAACAGTTTCCAAGAACAAATTTGCAGTTTTCCACGTTTTCTGAGCACAAATTTGACAAATTTTCAGTTTTTTTCGAGTATATAGATTCGTAAAATTTTGAACAGTTTCCAAGAAGATATTTTTAACATTTTCAACAGACTCGGAGGACAAATTGACTAAATGCTCAACCTTTTCAGAGTACAAATTTGATATAATTTCCACATTTTCCGTGGAAAATCTATGTAAACTTTTCAAAACCTCTTCATGCCAATTTTGCAAAATATCGATACAAAATACGATTTTCAAAAACGGAGATAACATTGGCATATGTCAATTTTGTCGTCAAAGGACAGGGAAATTTTTTTAAAAACCTGAAAAAGTCAGGGAAATTGAATTTGAAATTCCTGGGGGAACCTTGATTAAATGTCCGCATTTTTATTTAAAAAAATATGAGCAAACTTCCGCGTTCCATTTGACATTTCAGGTTGAAATACTTTCACGTTTATTGATTTGTTAAGATATTGAAACAGGGGATATTCAACTGATTTTTAAGCCCATTAAGAAACCCAATGTAATTTGTACTTCGTGGAGAAAAACTAGGTTATTTCCCAATTTTTGCATTTCAGGTGTTAAGACGGTGCTCCATACTGCACGCACCTGCCTAAAAGAGAAAAAAATCTCAAATCGTTCACCCAAATCATAATTAATATTTATCGGTCACATTTTTTAGGATCGATATTGTTTTACGCGAATTTTAATACTGTTTAGGTCGCTATAAACTCTTGTACCCCAATTTTTTTTTGTTTGCTTAGGTGCCATGTCCGAGCGCGTCACGGTTCTAAAACATTCGCTCCAAAAATGGCGTGTTTATTTTTCGTTTGTTCACCCTGCGAGGCAGCTCCGAATTGTAGCGAACGACTTTCAGGGGATAATATATTTCCCGTTCAATAATTGATGAAATTTTATTGCATATATCAAACGTATAACCGTTGTAAAAATTTGCAGTCGAGAAGGGGGGGGGGGAGTTGGAAAACACTTCGTACCCCACCTACGTCCTCCCACAGATTTTTTTTTTCGTGGAAACCCAACTATTAAATAATCGATAAACTTATTAAAAAAATATGGCTCGGTGAAACAATAGAGCGACAACTGATCCCTCGTTAGGATAAGCGCACCCCTCGATCCGTGGGGTGCCTATAAAAAAAAACTGGCGGCCATCTTGGAAAACCGAGCATTCGTGGCTTGTCTGGGTCGTCTCCGTTACACCTGGAAAATTAGTTGCATGCTCTCATTAATTATTCACAATTAGTTTATAAATTTTTATTGCCAATTTCAATCGCCCAAGACCCAACTTCTCTGCCTGGATATCGATTGGCCGAAGCCAAAAAAAAAAAGACACGAATTACGGTGGCTTCCAAGTTGTTGTTTTTTTTCTTCATTTTCTTCTAATGAAAAAAATTGCCGTCTATAAAAACGCCGTGAAACGTTTTTATTTATTTATTTTCTTTACTTATTAATCCCGTTTGCAATCGGATAAACGAATTTTTCATTGATGCGAAATTCATTTCTGGATCAGAAATAAATTGGCCAGTGACGTGCGGTCATTCGCTGTAATCGAATTTGGTGGAAACCAGTGACAGCAGGAAACGGCAGAAAATGAGGGTTCCGAACGCTTTTTTGGCCACGAATGGCCAAGTGCGTTCTTCTTATTAATCAAGAGTTTGAAATTGTTTAGTAGTTACAGGTGTTGTAGTTCAAATGTCCAATACTTGGTGTAATCTTTGGAAAACTATCCCCGGGAAACATGACATTTGTCAAAATCCTGATGAATTTCCTGCTGAAAAAGTAAATTTTGTAACAAATGTAACAAATTGTAAATCCTGAATGTGGAGCATTTGCTCAACTACTGCAGCAGCGCTTTGTCTATTAGGCACGATTGCTCTACTGTATATTGTTTTGAATCTTTGGCAAACTAATCTTGGGAAATATGACATCTGTCAAGATCCTGATGAAGAAGTAAATTTGTTAACAAGTGTTCTAAATTGTAAATCTTAAATGTGGAACATTTGCTCAACTACAGCAGCAGAGCTTTGTCTATTAGGCACGATTGCTCTATGTTGTTTTGAATCTTTGGCAAACTAATCTTGGGAAACACGACATCTGTCAAGATCCTGATGAAGAAGTATATTTTTTAACAAATGTTCTATATTGTAATTCTTGAATGTGAATCATTTGCTCAACGACAACAGCGTGCTTTGTCTATAAGGCACGAATTGCTCTTTGTATCAGATGTTCTAAAATTTGAGCTCTACTTTTGACTCTACTTATGTCGATAGCATATCTAGATTATACATTTCTTAATTCGTTGCAACGCTATTGAAATATGCCTGCCCAAGTTTTCTGCCCCCTTAGTTAGATTTTAAGACATTTTGAATTTCGATTCAAACACAAGATTCAGTCGAAAGCGGTATTATGTATCTGAAATAACCATAGATTCGGGAAAATAACAGTACTTCGACTTTATTTTACCATGTTTTAATTAATGCATATGCTGATATGCAACTTGTTTTGTCTCAAAATGAAAAATGCCGAGATTTGTCACTACTGTTATAACGTTTAAGCAAGCTGTCAACTGCCTTGGATTCTGCGTGTGTCGATGGATGACATTTTGTTACACAACTATTGAAATTCATTTTGGACTAAATTTTCACAAATTGAGCACCTGAAATAACTAATCTTCTCTTTTTATTCGAAGGTAATGAAATGGAAAGTTCGTCAGAAACCGAAGACTCAGATGCTGAAAATAAAGCTCGTGGTAAGCTGTTTAGCTGATGCGTGCAGCTTTCGACTCATAGTTTTGGACAAACTGAAGTCTGAAGGAATGTTTAGAGTAAAAGACAGGCGTCTTACAAAGAACGTGAATAACGGGTTTATCTAAAGTGGAATTTTGCACGAAAACATTGATTCAAAAGAAAAGCATTAATAGAAGCTTTTAATTCATGTAAATACCGCTAGTTTCGTCAAACGGACCTTACTGACTGTATTCCAAGTCAAATATTCCTCGCCTTCAGCTCAAACTTTGAAGAAGAGTTGCATTTTCCATTTTTATTCTTAGGAGGTGAAGTTTTAGCTTTCGCAGGCTCAGTTTTATTTACATAGCCCCACCAACACTTAATATTGTAAATATTGAACAAGGAAAGATGTCAAAGTTGGCTCTTATTCACAGGGCATTCCTGAGTTTCTTGTAGTTATTAGAAAATGATTGATGAGAAAAAAGGGAATGAATGATCTCGGAGTAAGTTTGTTCTTCAATCAAACATGCCATTATGTCATAGGAACAGTTGAGTATTTTGGTCGAGTTACTCACTCGTTGTTTAGGCGGAATTGAATAAAAACGAGGACATTTCTTGGACACTTGAGTAAAAGGGAGTGGTGTTAAAAATGGAAACGCGTAAAGATGGTGAAATACCTTGGATATATATTTCAAATTTTTCTCGTATTTACAGTTGTCCTCTAACTAATAAAACGTTTGATGTATCTATGATTCGGTTGGCATGTCATAGTTTTTGTAATGTTATCCTAGGTTGGGATGACTTAAAATGTAGCGAATGATTTTATCTGTAGCACATAATTTGTACAAGAAAAACGAGAATGCCTGTTATTAATGACACAATGTTTATTAGTTCCAGTGGTTCCAGCAAAACTCGGTGAGAAGGGAACAGAGAGACAGGCTGCTGACTCAACCTCAAGCGACTTGAACGATACTGCGCACCAGCAATCGAGCGTCAAGTATGTTTTTGATTTTTGAGATTTTGGTAGTGGGTGTTTTCCCAACTTAACCTTTCCTTGAAATTTTTGTAGAAAGGCAGTGACACATAACGCCAAAGCTGAAGACGACATGCTGGAGTTGCATGCAGACAGTGCAGATGACGTTATGCTCGGAATTGGCAAGGGCTCCATTTCTAGTTTAATTTCTTTTTATAGCAATTTACTAAGTTGGATCGTGTTTAATAATTTTGCTGCTTGCATTGTTGCTGAATTCTAGTGGAAAGTTGCACCCCTCAAGAGGCTGAACAAGTTTTGGGGAAAAAAGATGTCTGTGCACCCCCACAATTACTCGTCATTGCCGAAGAACCCATGCCCCTATTGGCCAGCACCAACATGGAAATCAGGGAGTTGGAGTTGAGAGCAAGAGCTATCAAGTCTTTGCTCAAGACTCAAGCCACCAAAGACACGCCTTGAAACAAACTTGTCTCCAAAGATCATGTCATGGTCTTGAGGCGTGACTCGCGCCAATGTTCCTTGCTGGATTTAGATCGCACCGATGACTGATGGATACGTGAACTCTGTTATTTCGCGATATAATTTCATTGATTCCTCCAGTTTTTCCAACATGGGAACGTAAATTCGCAGCACTTCAAAGCAGCTGATAATTCCTGAAAATGAATTTGTCGTATAAAATGACATCTTGTCAGAGTCGTTTGCTGATGGTTAATCGGACGTTTTAATTTTAATTTGATTAGCCCAGGTTTGTCGTCAGTAATTCACCAATGTTATCTGAATTTAATTTGTAGAACAATAAAATCAATTCTCAAATATTGTCGTATAATTTTGGAAGATATATTTAACGTAACTCCCACAATATCATTTGTGGAATTAGTGATCTTCGTCAAATTTCAAATATTGGTGGTCTATGCCAAGCAGGATTTTTGATTTACTCAAATTAGTCTTCTTATTTATTACAATCTGCTTAATTTAACAGGCAAAAAAGGTAACTAATTCTTCTTTTAAGTGAAATTTGATTTCATTCATACAATATCTCTGATTTTCATTTTCAGATTTTGAAGCAACTGACAACTCTGGTGTGACCAAATAGTGGCCATTACACATACCTTGTTTTGCCAAAATTTATATTCTATGATGGATAGGCAAACCCACCCATAGTAAGTTTTAAAAGGAGCCTCCATTAATATGGAAGTAACATTTTGAGAATTTGGGTTTTGTTACGTAGCAAAGTGTGAGAAATATGTTGGTTAATGTTCACAAATATCAAACATAGAGATGTACTTTACATAAATTTCTATTCTGTAATCATGGGCTGTTTGTTTAGCCATTCTTCCAACACTATGTCCTTCTCTATGTTTGAAAAAAAAAGAAAATTTTCAAATTCATTTAAATTTCCAGCATGTAATACTACAATTATACTACATGTAATGCTATCTTCAAAAATCCCTGTAGAGAACAAGGAATTTCCTAAGTAAGAGACCATTCAAAAAGGACGTCTTTATGTTGGTGGGTAGGAGGGAGGGATAGATTGAGTCACGGACACAATTTGGACAGGGGGGAGGGAGGGGGTATGAAATACTCGGATGTTCACTTGATAGAAAGCTCACTTAAAAGCTCAGTGTCCATTTTGCAAACTTTCAAATTTTCCCAGTAAAAATTTTCAAACTTTTCGTTTTTATCGAGCATAAACTTGCAAAATTTTCAACCTTTTCCGAGATCATTTTTACAAATTTTTCCACGTTTTCTCGAGGACAAATTTGCAACATTTTCCACGTTTTACCAAGTACAAATCTTAAACGTTTTCAACAGTTTCCGAGGAGAAATTTGCCAGTTTTCCCACAGATTCTGAGGACAAATTGGCAAAATTCTCAACATTTTCAGAGTACATAATTTATGCTTTGCAAGTACAAATTTGCAAAACCTTCAAAATTTTCCGAATACAATATTTTTTTGAAGTTTCGGACGTTCGGATGGGGGGAGGGTTGGGGTCCTGATTGACCGGACACAATGCGGACGGAGGATAGGGGGGAGTCCAGTTTAGAGCAAATTTTGCGGACGTCCTTTAGGAATGGCCCTACCGTTTTTAACTAGGGAAGTGCAGGAAAAAACAAGTACTGATAACGATCACATTAAATCTGTTTTATTTAGAAAAATAGTTTTGCGTAGATTAATTAACACCTACAGTATACACGTGCACGCCTTTAGATCCTTTTTTTTCAGGTTAGGTCAATTGAAGTTTTTAGATTATTATAAGTTTTATGTTAACGATATATTTATAATGTGTTATAATTTATTTTTAATGAAATTCACGTTTAGGAATGGACTTTATTAGGAATACTAAAAGGTAAATCTTTCGGAGAGATTGCTCCACAGGCAGAAAAGATTCGTAATCTTTTGGATTATCAGAAAGGTAAATGGCAAAATAGCTTATGTAATTCTTGGTTGTTACCGAAAGAGTGGGAATCGTTACCATCTGTAGAGTAAAACCCAGAAAATTCAACGATTTAGTTTTCTCAGTTGTGTCCATTTAGGTTTAAGTTTCATGCGTTTTCTCTAGCATCGCCTCGAGATCAACCTCGGACTAAAGGAGCGCAATCAGTACGAATTGGTGCAAGAGTGGTCCTCCAGCAACAAACTACTGTAACGTTGCAAGGATTCATCCGTAGGTGGCGTTGATTTGCAGTGGGCCATTTACGGTGCATGTGTTATTCTACGGCAACTTCACGCTAGGCTTCTCAAAACTATCAATCTTGCATAGCTATCAGAGTGGCACTACTGGTTACTGGTGTTGGACACAGTTTGGCAACTCTTGTGGCACACTTGTACTTAAGCAGATAACGGCACGGCAGGCTAAATAATGACACAAGTTCTGGATTTTGACGAGTTACGGGTCGGACCGGACTTTTTCTCACTGGCAATGCTGTTTCGAATGCTGACTTTTTCGGTCAACTTGACGGCATCGTCTTTCTGCTGTTCCTGCTTGCCCTGTCTGGCCTTCATCTCCGCATGGGTGGCGTCCAGGAGGATTCGATAGGTGCCAATGATGTCGTTGTGGCAGCCATCCTTCATAGCTTCCTTGATCATCTCGTCACTGATGCCGAAGCGCTTCATACGTCTTCGTACCTCCACCTCCAGAGGATCTCGTGCCTCTGCCGCCAACCGAGGCCAGGGGTGGTATGAGTGCCGGGACACCGGCCCTTTGCCAGACGCCACTCTCTGGCCCCACTTCCGGCGTGTGCCCAACGGACCCAGCGCCCCCATGCTGGCCCGCAGCCAACCTGAGTCCACCACCAGCGCCATCGTGTAGCGGTCACGGAAGCTCTTGCGCAAGATACCGCGGATGAGCGCCGCGCAGTCCATGGTCACGTGCGATGGCACTTCGAAGTCGTTCTCCAGGATACTTCTCTTCAACTGGATGATGGTTGGCGCCTGGAAGGGCATCACCCCACTCACCATGAAGAACAGCAGCACTCCCAGTGCCCACACGTCCACTGGTGTACCAATGTAGCTTTCGTCCTGGAAGAGCTCTGGAGCTGCGTACGGAGGTGAACCACAGAACGTCTGCAGGGCCTCGTCCACGCTGCGGATCGTTGTGCTGAAGCCAAAGTCTCCCACTTTAACCCGGTCCGGATTGCTGAAGAACACGTTCTCGGACTTGAGGTCGCGATGGATCACGTTCCTGGAATGCTGAAGAGGCGAAAAAGTGAGTGAGATGATTTAATGCAATATATTATTGTTTGTAAGATGTGCAATACCCAAACTTGCAGTTATTTCGGCAACCGTAAGATGGTCCCAAGCCCCCTACAACTTAAATATCTTTACCAGAACACTTCAAGGATAACACTCCAAACAGCTTGTCCATCAGCTCCAGGAGTTTGTCATTTAGACAGTATCCATAGAGCCGACAACGACTGTATGATATTTAGATAAGAAAGCTAGTTGAAAATGCAAATTGATGAAAATTTGGTTAACTTCAACCAGACTAGTTAAACTATGTTTAATGGAATCTTTTCAAACCCATCCTCCGTTTTCAAGTCATTTTATTGTATAGCATCTCTGGGGCCTTGAAGCGTTATAGATGCATATGCTCTGGGACCTTAAAATGTTTTATTCATTGCCAAATTTTCACGAATTGCTACTTAATGGCAAATAGTTTTAGTGATTGGGGTTGAATTGCGTAGTTTTGGCTAAAGTTTGCAATGTTTTATATTATTCAAACAATTAAGAACTTTTTCTCCAGGAGAAATTAGGTTGCACTTGTCGAGACTTACTACTAGTAAGAATGATGCATTAAGGCGGTCTCAGACCCTTCTGACATTTATTATAGTTAAATCACGTAAAGTAATCGTAATAGTTAAACATCGAAACTGCTGTTTTAAAAACAGCATATTTTTACTTTTGCAGTTTAGTTTTGACAAATATTTTATTTTTTTGACTTCAACGCTGTGTGTAATTTTATTTAAGCGCTTTTCAAAGTTAATGATTAGAATTTTATAGTAAATGCTCAACTTTGTTGCCAAAACTTTCCCATAGATGGCGCTGTGAGTCGCTTAAAAATCCCATGTGATGCACTCGTTGTGCGCCTTCACTGCGCCATCTGTGAACGTTTTCGGCAAAGTCAGGCCGAAAATCTTTTGGATTTTTTGCATTCAAATCTGAGCGCTAGCGCCCTCTAGGCTCTACCTTGGTCCTATAAAATAGACAGGTAGCACGTCTATGATGGGGGCATTCCAAAACGAGAGCCGGTGCTTACCATGTAATCGACAGCTGATACGATTTGGGCGAATATCATTTTGGCTTGCTGCTCGCTCATGCGTCCATTGTTGGTGATTTTGGTGAACAGGTCGCCCCCATTGGCGTACTCCAAAATAAGGTGCACTTTGGGTAGTGAGTGGATCACTTCATACAGTTGGATAACGTTGGGATGGCACAACTGCTCCATGATCGTGATCTCTCGATTCAGCATCAGCTGAGTCTTGTTGTCCAGTTTGCTCTTGTCCAGAATCTTAATGGCCACCTTTTCTGCAATTGGAAAAGTTGAAATGTGATATTAAAAAGGGTATTTTTCTACGATTCGATCTCAGGTAGTTTTAGTATTTCTCTTTATTTTAAAAATCAAAAAGTAAAGTGGACACAGTTCCTGGCTCGGGCAAAGGATAAGTCCACAGATGGCGCTTTGAAAATGCTTTACTAATGTTCTTGTACATTGAATCTTGTACATAGAAAAACTATGTTAGAAATAATAGTTTTGTGCTCTTTCCTGTTTAAGGAGACATGTGTCCTGACTGGTCAGATTTGGATCTAGCTCTAAACCAGATCTATAGCATATTTGGAAAAGTTTGAGATCTGCCTCCTCTTTGTCCATTTTTCTAGGTTCGTGTGAACCCAGGGTTTACAATTTCCAAAAAATTAGTTTCCAAATCAATATAAATGATGCATTAGATACCTGGTTACCTAGATAGGCTGGGAAACTGAGTTCTCCGGATAATCGAAACTCTTGTAACCCACAATACTCATAAACGTATCACAAATTTACTTTTTTCTTTTATTAAGTGAAACAATTATTAAGAACATTTTTTGGGTAAAATTGTACACTTTTTAAATTGCAACTTTTGTTTAAAAATTGTGTTTTAAGGGAAAGGTTATCCTTTATGTAAAACAGCGTCGTTTTCGGAAAACTTTATAATTTTATGAATTATAAAAATAAATTTTTTCCTCTCCATGGTTTAGAACAGCAATGACCGCATGTAAAAAGGGACTCCGGTTAATCCGACGCCGGATAATCGATATTATACTGTATTCCGTTGTTTTATTTTCATTTTAGAGCGAATTTAACGGAAAAGTATAGCCGTTAAGAATTCTATTGTGTAAATATTCGGTGACATTACAAACATTGGTAACGGATTTGTCTGTTTATCATTTATTTTTATTAATTTGTGAGAATAAAGATTATTTTTTTTTCTCCAATTTTGGTAAATTAATAGGCTGAACCCAAAAAATGGATTCATTTTAATAAAAATTACTCGCGTTATCTTTTTGTTGATGTTTGCAATGAAATTAAGATATATTGATTCCAAAAACACTACCCAAGAATTATAATTTACCCAAACTAGTTATTTCACCTTATTTTCGCAAATTGTCCAACTTAATGGCGCAAAAAATGCACATCTCTATAGCGGCAAATAATAATGTATCCTACTGACAAAGGCTATTATAATCGAAATTGGACTTAATTGGCCTGACTCAGGCTGACTTTTGACTCGCATGCATTTGCAATAATTTTGGCATCAAACGGGTAGAAAAATGTATTTTTATTTGAAAACTAAATTATTAACGGCGTTATTAGCTAGCCCAGACAAATTGGTATGTACGTCTGTTTGCTAAATGGTTGCTAAAAGACGGGCACACGCAACCCACGTCAGCATTAATGTCGTATCTCTAGTCTAAAATATTTTAGAACACTGACGTTTAAACATGGTAAAAAATCATATTCCATCACTGGTTTTTAACTTATCTATGGAAATATTGGTGAAGCATTCTTGCAAGTATTTTCAATAGAGTCAAAAATCGTAAACCCGAATCTCAGAGGAAGACAAGATATGTTCGTTTAAACCGTAGTTCGTGTTATCAGAAGTCACGATACAAAACATGATTTCAACAATAAAAACTAAAGTTTCATCGAGGTTTGGATGAAATCCTAACCCACGTATACTATATATGGATGGGAAGGTGCTGCACCTTTTATCGGGGAATTTCCCGTGATAACGTACCTATTTTTTTTGTTAAATTTCCGAAGGTTTCCGAGGACAAATACGTAAAATATTCAAACTTTTCTAAGGACATATTTTGCATCTTTATAAACTTATTTCGCGGATAAATATGCAAGATTTCCAACCTTTTTCAGCACATATTTGTAAAAGTTTCAACAGTTTTCGGGGATAAATTTTCAAAAATTTTCTACACTTGACGAAGACAAACTTACACAAATTTGTAAAATTTAAAAACTTTTCTTAGTACAAATTTGCAGAACTTCCAAGCACAATTATTTCCAAATTTCCAACTGTTTTCGAGTTGGTCTAGAGATTTTTAAAATTTGAAAGATTTTCAACAGATTCCGAGGACAATGGTTTGCAATAATAGTCTCAACCTTTTCTGAGTTTAAATTTTCAAAATTTCCAAAACTTTTAATGTGAATCGGTTACAAATTTTGAAAATTTTCAAAACGTTTTTAAGCTACGTTTGAAAAATTTTCACAATTGTAATTAGTAAATTTGCACAAAATATTGAATATTGTCTTGTGTATAGCCTTTGCAAAATCGTGGATAACATTGGCATGTAAATTTGGACATGGTCTTTGATCAGGGAAATTTGTTTAAAAACCTGGAAAAGTCAGGAAAGTCGCATTGGAAATTTCTGGGGGAACCCTGAGTGCCCTCTAGTCATCAATACGTTAAACAAACAAAAACGAAAGTTTTTAATTGGATGATACAAAGTACCCAATTCCTTGTTTCAGCTCCCCCCCTCCCCATCGTTATACATATGTGTTTAGAAAATAATCGAACATAATTCATTTTATGTCTAAACCCATAAGTGAAACTCCGAAACCCTCTTATAACGCCTTAAAAAGTGATTATGGCTTCGGAGCGTGCTCATGTAGCATTTCTGCGAAATAATGTTCCATTTTCCAGACGAAATAAATATAACGGCGATAAATATAACAATGATCATATCTGAAAACATCCTCCAAATCAATAGTTAATCCTATCAACAACTGCGCAAAAATGGCGAAATAGGATGGGGGGAGTGCTAACAAAAAAAAGTGACGTCAGTCTATCCCATGCAGGAAATGGTGGCTTCATATTTAATAATCAAATCCAATTTTAGATCACTGGTTATGGCAGGTTTCCAAACAGTGTTTACACTCAGTAGGTATGTTTTTTTTGTAATTTCCCTACCTATAGCTTGATAGTCCAAAGATCGCTCTGATTGGAAATTACTTGAATAGAAATGTGGAACAAACGAGCCCTGTACTCGTTTTTTTTTTTCAATATCGATTTGGGAATAAATAAATAAATGATTACGAGGGTGTGGCACCCTTGGAATTGGAAATTTCCCCTTTTCAAATTCTCCAGC
This sequence comes from Ommatoiulus sabulosus, assembly GCA_034697705.1. NCBI lineage: Eukaryota > Metazoa > Arthropoda > Diplopoda > Julida > Julidae > Ommatoiulus > Ommatoiulus sabulosus. The sequence continues at coordinate 22,864 of JAQGAO010001193.1, forward strand.
GCACTAATTTGAAATTTAATAAATAGTTTTTAACACATTTTGCAAAACATTTTTTTAAATGCGCTATCTATAGTGGTTAATAAATGCAACGGGGGTAGGGAATAAACCCAATTTATATATATAATAAGATAATATCTATTATAAAATTTTAAGATTTCTGTTTTAAAGGGTTCCTTCAGACCTGGAAAACCTGGAAAAGTCAGGGAAGATTACGGAAAAAGGACTTATTTTGAAAAGACAGGAAAATTCAACGTATGCTAGTTTTCAGTCACAATCCAAAATTGTTTCCACGTGGTTACCTCAGGGCCCATTCGCACAAGTTTAAAAAATTTCCCAGTACAAATTTGCAGTTTTCACCAATTTCAGAGGACAAATTTGAAAAATTCCCATCAGTTTAAAAAGGACAAATTTGAAAAATTATCAACACATTCCGAGGACAAATTTGCAATATTATCAACTTTTTCAGAGTACAAATTGATTAAATTTTCCCTTACTAATTTTGTAAAATTTTCATAATTTTTCTTTGTTAATTTTGAAAAGATTTCCAACTTGCCATTAGTAAATTTTGCGAAATATTGAATATTGTCCTGCGTCGATTATGCAAAATTGTTGATAACATTGGCATACGTCAATTTTGACATTGTCGCTGGTCAGGGAAATTTGTTTAATTGGAAAAGTCAGGGAAGTTAAAAATGAAATTTCTGGGGAACCCTGTTTTTTTTTTTTTTTTTTTTTTTTTTAATTTATTAAACTTGGAAGGGGTGCACTGATGTTTCTAAATTCTTTAAGTTAGAATCATAACAAATTAAGTATTGTAATTTTGGCATCGCAGATATTGGGTTTTAAATCGCCTTAACATCCGAAATAAAAACATGCATGTTCAATCGGGGATTGCAATTGGAAGTTTTTTGACTGAAAAATGTTAACTTCGGATTACAGTCATATCGGAAATGCCTGTTCCGTCATTATTACCTTTGGTCAGCTGGTGAATGGCCAGCTTCACTTGCGAGAAGTTTCCGCTACCAAGATCGCCTTTAAATCTGTAGAATCCAACTCGTTTGCCCAGGACGATCTCTCTGCTCCACCTTTCGTCTTTTTCCAAAGCCCACTTGACCCTTTCGTAGGGGGTCGCCCTTCCCAACGACCCCCTCGATTTGCTCGACTCGGACACCAGGGACGACGTCGTCGACGCGGGAGACACCAGGTGGCGCTCCGGCTGCTCCGAGACAGAATCCTTCTGCTGGGGTGTGGCCGATGTTTTCTGGGTCTCTCCAGGATCCTCTCGATGGCCACCGTTTTGGAGGCCATTGTCCGAGTTATCGTGGTGCTTCGGAGTTGGATCCGAATCGGCGACGATAGTTGGTTTGGGTGGCGGAATTAATATCAAAGAGGTTTCTTTGGCAGCAGGCATTAATTTGAAAATGCTTGTACATTGGCCAGCTTGGGTTTCCGGTTCTGTAAAGGAGACATGAATCGTACTTGCTTTAGTTTTTGTGGAAAATGAAGTAGAAGTTTATCAAAGTCGGGTTTTTTGTCTGAAATTCCAGGTTTTTTTTTAATCCGAATTTCCGAAAGGTTCGAAGGTCATTGCTCAAAGGTGTGGAAAGTACACTTGAGGATGTTAATCCTCGATATTGTATTTTAACGTGCGATAACAACGGTAATCACTACTTATAAATCTAATCCTGACTCATAAATGTCTACATGATATAACAATATTTTATGAGATTAGATTTTGACGTGGAAATCATAATATTATGACTTTACAGTATTCGACTAAATATACAGTATATGACTTTATACAATATCAGAATTTAAACCTCACATAGCGTCATCAAAAGTTATTATAACATTTTTTATAAAGCTTATATTCAGTATTGTCATCAAACGTTTTCGGCAATTTCACAATAAAGCTAATGTAGCGCCAACTGCGGTCAAAGAATGAACAAAAACAGTGGTTTTTACTATCAAATGACTTCACCATGTCACATGAATGACTTTGACAGTCTTATAACCATTGATGTAACATTTTTGTACATTGGATAATGGAAGACAACCAAAATTATTAAGCTGGTCATACACGAGACAAATTATATCTGGAAACTTACCAATTTTAGGGGTGTCCGAAAAGTCAAGCGCATATTTCTGAGCATTTTTTAGTTTTTCACATTAGAATTCACATTCTAAAGAACAGAACTTTTTGAACGTGCTGTGTTTCCAGAGATAATTTGCCTCGTGTATGACCAGCTTTACAGTATATTATCTCATCATATCAAGTGAAGTGATACGCAAAAATATATTGCAGAATTCACATAAGGACCTTAATTTAATTCCGTCATTAAAATATTCATTAAATGAAACCTATACTAAGATTAAACGTAGCGTTAAAGGCACGTTGTAAGATTCTGTTAGGTGGCGCTGAAGACGATATCAGTCGACTTTTAATTATTTGGATTCATGGAGCTTTGATTTTTGATCCATCTCGATTTTTGCCTACGGGTTATGTTAGCAATAAAGTTTATTCAACTCCATTGCTTGATATTGAAACTTTGAATACGAAAACAGCAAAGGTTATTGTGACATCTCCTAAGATTGATCGGAAGATGTTAGACAAAACATGGGGGGCAATTGAATATTGACTAGATGTCCTCCGGGCCACATACGGCGCTCATGTGGCAGTGTACTGATATTGTAAACAAAATTTGATGAATTTACAAACAGAGTGTTGCGAGCCAAATGTTTGTACATAGCACGGCTTTTATAAACGATTCTGTTATGGTGGAATAAAATGTGGTTTTGGCACATGGAAGGAATTTTGGCCTGTTCTGCACGAAGAATACACTCCATGAATATTGCGAGATGCAATAACTTTGTTCTATAAAAGCCATTGAAGTCTTAAAAAATGACTCCGTTTTTTCATCGGATTTTTGGAAAAGTGAAATCTAAAGGAAAGTAGGCCTACGAAGGCATTTCAAAGTCGAACATTTCATTGTACGTTCCATTTTGAATCCTAATTTTTAAATTAACAGGGTGGCCACAGGTCAGGGAAGTCAGGGAAGTCAGGGAAAAGTCAGGGAAAAAAATCGTGGTCAGGGAAGTCATG
>JAQGAO010001194.1:0-25962 GCA_034697705.1 Ommatoiulus sabulosus
TACTGCACTTTCTCATTTTTTCTTAATTAATGTAAATGCACATCAATATTAACGATACAAAATCTGCATATGATATAGCCTATAGGCCTTCATGTACTAAAGGCATCTAACACAAATAGCACAAATTTTGGAACTGCAATAGAAAGAAAACAGTGTGTTGTGAGGTACTGCATGCGTTATCAAGTAGGCCTACAAAATATACTTTTTTCAAATTCAAAATTTTACAAAAGATTGTTTTTTAAAACACACTTTATTCCTAATTTCTTGATGTTAAAATTTGACAACACCGTTGTACAAGCCCAAATTTTACTTTTTAAAATTCTAAATTTTTCAAATAATTTAAAAAAAAGTCATTTCCGTCTTAATTTCTTGCTATTCGACACCACCGTTATTCGCTGTTTTCAAATCTTATTAAACTAATATATTACTTTTCATGATTTAAACGAGAATTTATGGTTGTTTGTTGCTTGCGCAAATCATTAACAACGTTCGTGTTTTGCTTTTTATTAGACACCAACAGTGCCATTTAAGGGCCTGGACACCAAGTTTCCGAGGTCCTTGCCAAGTCCTGAACCATAGCTTACGAGCTGTTAGCATCACTTCGCAGGAAAAGTAAGTCGTGACTTTCAAGTTAATTTAAATGTTGGTGAGAAGGTAGGCGTTATAAAACGAAAGTTGATGGTTTTAATCAAAATAAAGACGTTCAATTTCCACGTCAAGTGAGCATAAATGCACTTCAGTTTTTAACCATTTCATAAAGTTTAATTTGTTTTCGCGGCGTTCGGAGTTGCGCAACTGCAATTGTTAAACGCTCATAAGCACTTGGCGTAAATTTTATTTTATAGATAGTTATGCCCCTGGGAGCCTCGAATTGTTCGCGCAAAAAAAGCTGGAATGTTCCAGAGAAGTTTTCAAACGCTGATGACGGAAACTGTCTGAATTACATGTGCCATTTAGCAGCTGCGCCGTTACTCCGCTTTAGTTACACATTAACTAATGCTTTAAGACAAAAGTATTTAAATGTTGGAGGGGATAACCACGATTTATTTCGAAAATTGCGACTGGGATCCTCTCCGAGTGCTGGCAGTAAATCGAAAGTAGGAATTGCGGACGAAAGTTTAAGTCGCCATAAAAAACGCTAGCTGTTACGACAATTGCGCACCAGCTATTTGAATGGTTAACGGGTAATTATTACACTCGTCGAGTTACTGCCTACACATGCTTCGATGAGCTTTTTACAATAAAAATACAGTAAAAGTAAAGTGAGTCGGCGATTAAAATTACGTCAATTTCAAAGCGTAAGGGTGCGAGCACAAAGAATGCTTACTTTCGACGGGCTTCTTTCAGCTTCTTTTCTAGAAGCTTGATGTCGTCACTGTACGTGTTGTGTTAGGTGAAACATTACGTGTAAAACCTTGCACATGCGCATTAGTATCTCATGATGAGCGCAGGACACGTTTTTACGTTACATGCATGCAATCGTGTACAGGTATATGTGCATTACAATTCTTGAAATGCGCTTCTTGTAAGCTCAGCCTGGCTCGGCTAAGCTTATTTTGTGTGCGCCCTCATTTAAAAAGCATGCCGCATTCTTATCCCGCTTGGTGGCGCTAGTGTACGCCGAGTGGTAAGCGCCTGCAATAAGGATTCTTTGTGTTCGCACCCTAACATATCTGGTAGTAAAAGTATGATAATGTGTCAACTAATCTACAAGCGCTAGATGTTGATTATGCGAGCAATAAACTTATTGCACTTTAGGAAAGGGCACGTACGCAGTTCGTGGAACTTCATTAAGTAGAACTATAGCGTACACATTTTCGGATAAGACGAAGTTCTTTCCCATTCATGTACGTGGGGTAGGATTTCATCCAAACTTCGATATGAAACTTCGATCAAACTTACCGTTAAAGTCGTGTTTTATCTGACATTTGATTATACGAACTACGGTTTAAACGAAGAAATTTCGACGACCTTTGAGATTGTTCTTAACGAGGTTCGACTGCAGTTGCTGATTGGTCAAAATTAAAAAACCGTCAACATCAACACTCGAAAATCAACCACCTAGTGAAACTCGTAAACAACCTCATTTGCGAATTGTTTTCAGATATCAAATGCACTTTATTTGTAGGTCTGTTGATACATGACTTTATAATTAGATAACTGCGAGGATAAAGCAAGAGGGCAAGTTTCTATAATTAGAGCTCTGGCTGCAGCAGGATATCATTCTGAAAAATCTGCAACTAACTGCCATTGGCATTTGCCAATTCCAAATGTACGACGAAGATGATGAATTACGTACATTTTGAGGCTACACTGCGCTCAATCAAGTTAATTTACGAGACCAAGCTCCTCCTCTCAATGTATTTATAATGGTATAATTTTTTCTTTTTTGAATTAAGCTCGAATTTTGCTGGTAATTTTTTTTTAAAACAAAAAATATAATTTACGAGGCGCAAACACGTGATGTCCTTCATTAATCAACTCCTGAATAACAGAAGCTCGTCAGGGTGTTATTGATCCCAAAAGTTAATTTCGAATTTTACCAACACTTTCAACAGTTCGTCGTTGCTCGATTACGCCCGAATTTCACACCTGTCTCGAAATTCGGTCAGAAATTTATGCAATATTGGCCAGTTGGCGAAATTAATAATGAAATGCATGAGATTAAGAATTATTCAACATTACATATGTAGATGATGTTTTTCAAGAATTCGAAATGTCAACATTTCGTATTCTTGAAAAAAAATCATCTATATGTTATGTATCTACATCTATATCTTATCTTCTTCATTTAACCGGGCTTAGGTCCGGCAACGAACCGAAATACATCACTGTTCGTGGTTAGGTAACAACGTAGCCTAAACAAGCATATGGACGGGATGGGACAGTCAGTACCCCAATAATGTTTCTGGAATTTTTTAATCCAATTAGCATGTCGATTTTTCACACGTGACATCACGGTTTTGTAACAGGCAGAGCATTGCCACTCATAATCTGGCCAACCCTCTTCATTTAACCGGGCTTGTGATCGGCAACAATAGCGAAATACATCACTGTATATATACGTGGGCTGTGGAAGAACCTAGCCTAATCAAGCAGAAGGACGATATGGGTCAGCTATGATGTTTCTGGAATTTTTTAATCCAATTGGCATGTCTATTTTTTATAAGTGACGTAAACGACTACCAAATTACGATTCGTAAAGCTTCTGCCAGAATACCTCTATAATATGACATTTAAAAAATATAGCCTTTGAAAAAGGCACGGGATGCAAGGTCGCAGTTTTTCTTCCAATATATACTGTAACAAATTAATAACCTTTTATAACTGCATGTCAAACTCATAAACTAGCTGAACAAACATCACTTAGCTGCAAAGTATATTTTTTTGCGGAAAAGATGAGGTGACTGTGTCCACCTTAACTTAGGCCACACCCAAAAAAGCGTGCATGAGTGGTTGCGTTTTTTAGTGGCCAAACCTAAGAAAGCTGGCCTATTCAATAACTTCATCCATATATGTGGCCCGGTTGTTGTTTTTTTTCCTTATATAACTCCCAATATAATTTCATCCTTGGACACTCTGGTCATCCTTTGGCAACAGAGGGGAAAATTCAGGGATTGCTCTTTTGGGTAGGCGAGCACGTGGCCCGCGCGCGCGGGTAATCAAGCTGACATAACAACCTAAATTAAAATACTATTCAGATACACTTGCCCCCAAGTGGAACCAAATATTGTTAAGGTTATCAGAGTGGAGCTAGTTGCCTGTGGTGGCTAATCAATGGCCACGCACCGATGTTTTGGGATGTTTCGTTTGTAAACACGTTTACACAAGGTACAATTGCATGCGAAATATATATCCATGCACTTGCGCAACTATATTTTTATTTTTCACAAATATTTATTAGTTGCAAACTTCCCGATAACCCTTAATGAACTCGAATTTGCCTATCCAGGGGTTGTTTGAATTGTTCCACGCGATTTGAAAGTAAAATTTAAAAACCTGATCACTGCATGCAGTATAGAGCTTTTTCGAAGAAACTGTGATAACGTTTGTATAAAATAAGATTAAAGAACGGCTTAAGGGAATAAAGCTCGTTTTTGAAAATAGTGGCACGAGATTGTCTCGAAGTAATAACTTAAAAATACTGCAATTTCCATTCATTAGAAAAAATAACCAAGCACTTTTTTTACAATTTAAAAGCTTCCACGAAAGAGGTTTTTTGCAAAGGCTAAAACGAATTCAGAACATTTTGAGATATACAGTAGGTACACGTATTTTCTTCATTAATTATCTAAGGGGTGTGTAGTACCAGTTATGTTGCATGATATACGCAAAATTAAAAATCTATAAACTATATAAATTGCTTCTTTAAATTAATTTCACAAACATGTTTTACACTGCAGGCTCTTAAACGCGGCTCAATATAAAATAAATCGCATATAACAAACTTTTTACAAATTTTTACAAATTTCTTTCCTTTCGTATCTTTAATAATTCTCATTTGAATCTGCTATCCATAGATAAAAACACCTTTGTAAAACCTAGTTTGTGATTTGAACAATTAAAATATAAGCCTAATTTTTCTAACATAACTTTGTTACAAATTTGAGTAACAAAATTGCAACATTTAATATACAGTACTTACAACTTTGGACCCCACTGTCATGCGTTATAAAGTCGACAAGCGTTTTTACGAACCATGAGTACTTCCCATTTACTTCCCGTATAAATATTATGTTAATTTTCACTCCGAGTTAGTATACCTACATGTATAAGATTACACATTCCCTCTGTTTTACGAACTCAATTTCCTCAAATAGTGTGTAAACGGTGTATTATTTTCACTGTTTTGCTTCCAGGGGACGTGGAATTTTTCCAAATTGGTGGGATTTCTGATTTTACAAGTTGCCAAAGGGGAAGAGGGCAAAAATTGTCACTACAAACAAAATTAACATTACCTTATTCAAAAAGGATTGGATTAACAGGTCAAAGATGTCAAAGTGTTGTTACTGATTTTTGTAAAACCTCAAACAAATAATGGTGGATGCAGATGATATTAGAAAGTTTTTTAATGTCATTCCCATATACAGTATATCAACTTTCTATTTTACGAACTTTTTGGGAAATAACAGGTTCGTGAAAACGCGATTCAACCGAAAAGAGACTCCAGTGCATTTCATTCGTGGGTTGTGTGGCGTTATTCAGGAACACTAGATTTTCAACCCTGCCTTTTTCATGTCACCCCAAGTTAAATATATTCAACACTACCCTACACTGCTTTCTACCGTACATTCGTACCGCAAAAAGGCTTTATCAATTGTATTTTATCTAAATTCTCCTTTTATGTCATTCAAATAAGTAGATGCAATCTGATGCAATTTAATTCAACGTTGATGGGTTTATAGCTATCATAATAAAAAAGACAAAATCTTGCAAGTTCCATAAATTTTTAACTATATACTAAATAAATCATTTCTGAATTATTCCTTTTCAAAAAAAAAAGTTATTGCAGAAGAAAATTGCATTTCCATCCCCAAATTTTTTAGCAGACATACGTTGTGCTCTTACGTTCTAAGAGTGGTTTGGGAATTTCAAATAAAAAAACTGGTATTAAATTATATAAACACTGGGCACGTTTTATTTTTTAAATTTTTACAACGTATGATTGAAACGAATGAACATGTATTTCGGGTGCAACCTTTTTGTTACCGGACGATTAATGTGCTCTATAAAATCATTACAAAATGACGTTAACAAATGCCAGTAGCGGTGCAATGCATTCTTAGCGTCAAATTTATGTTTCAGACTTAGTGCAGAGGCGAATCAATTAAAAAAAAAACTTTTTAAGCAGGTAGTCCGAATAGCAAATAGCTTTTGGTACTTTCGTACTGAAGTTGGTCAGTTCAGTACAGAGCGGAATAAGGCTTGCCGGACCACAGTGCGTGTGGCTGACTGCCATTTTTCTTCTTGATAAAAACCTAACCAAAAGAGGTCAAGTTCAAAAAACAAACAAGCGTGTGGTGGCCAATTAAATGGACCACTATCAACAAAAGTTGACAACAGGTAGATCAATGTACTATTGCAAATCCGAGCAACATGTAAGACCATCGGCGAGCATTTAATACATTTGGAAATGAACGTAAAAAAACTTACGTAAAAAAGGTATTAATATTCACAGGAAACTATTCGTTTTACCCGAACTTGAAAAAATGACTTCTCGTTAATGAAGAATTTTAAACATCTTCCGGAAATGTAAAAAAAATACTAGTTTAAATTGGCCATATTTTTTTTTGTCTTAGATGCATATTAATGCAGGATGTTTACATAAATTCATTGACAAAATCAATTTTTTTTAAATCGAAAATTCAGTCAATCGTAACTACAGTTTTGTATTTAGACACATGCTGAATTGGAAATTATGACGTGCATGGAAAACGACATTTTCACTGAACAAGCTTGACAACCTCTACAATTGTATTCCAGTCGAAATTCATTCAGTCGTTATAAAAAAAAACATCTATGAGCTAACTATGTGGAAAGTTGCACATTTTAATAAACACGTTTTAATAGCTGTTACATGTATATGGATGGTTAATTTGCCATTTCTGTTGAATGTCAAATTAATACACATTTCGTCAAATAAACAAGATAAGCAATATACATTTTCGGAAATTAATTTGCTGTCTTATATCTTTGAGTGCATTTTCGGCATACACTGTATATTCTGAAATCAACCGTACTGTACATCGCCATCCAGTACATAACGTTCACAAATTAGTAGTCAACCATTAAAATTAAATCTGACAAGTCTGCTAACAACTACATCAACTGCCTGACATTCCAATAGATACTTTACATGTATAATCTCGAGAATAGCTTTTGATAACAATATCATTTTAAGGAATCAATTCCTTACAATTTTGAGAAACCATTGTGTAACTAAATGATCTTTTCCGTTCCAAATTGTTTGCGATACATTTCTATAAGGAGAGTTTTATAGTTTAATCACAGATAAAACGTCTGCGTATACTGTAATTTTGACATATATCCTCGGGGGCTATTTCAAAATAAAATGTACTAACTTTTATTATAGCATTGCTATATAACCATTGCATAAATTACAAAAAGACACGGGGCAATAAAAAGTACATTACAGTACAACTTCTTAGTTGAATATTCACAGTTTATTCTTTTCGCCATAAATGCCTCTTGATTGCTGGTAATTAAATCCAAAATGGCCGATTTAATGTGAGAGTCATAATATTAAAATGACAACGAAGCAATATTGTGCCACTTCACTATTGATCATTAACTTGCTCGCTTAATTTCGTGTTTACTAATCATTTCTATTTTCCGAATCTTTATCTAGCTGAACAGGTTTTCTAACATAAATTTAACATTTTTATTTATTTCTATGGGCTTTACGATATTCGTAAGAGTATTTAAAACTGGCTAATTAGTAATAATATGAATAGAACATTGCTCGTTCACGTCTTGTCGTGAATAAACGTTTTAACCAAGATAACTAAGAATAGTTTTTATTTTTTTTTTTTTTTTTTTTTGCAAAAATAATTATATCACATGTGGAATAATTAATCAACATTTAAAAGTCCATAGCTAAATCCGATGTTTGTTTTTTTTCGTTTCTAACAAGTACAAGCTATCGCTATTTGTCATGTTCATGATGCCATAGGCTACAAATGTGAAAGAATTAAGAATTTAATCATAAAATACTCAAAGTGCAAAGTTTTGCGAGAGAACTTAGGTTCAAAAGGGTCTTTTAGGTCTTCGTGTTACTTTTATATATTGCATCACAATTGCAACATTTAACTAAGTCTGATATTTAGCCCCTACAGAAGTGGGCAGATTCCTAGATTCATTTTTAAACATTATGATGAAGTAGTTGACAAATACAGGACTAACTGGTAAAAGAATTTGTACACTATACATGTATAACAATTTCATGTTAAAATTGTATATTTACGAATGTGTAACGTCGTTAGTTGAACCAAGCATAGCTACACATCCAAACTACGGAATTAAACTGCATATAGTTTAACGGTTTTCATATGCGATAATCAATGAAACATTCATTCGAAGTTGTCATAAAACTACAGAATCTACAACAATGGGGAAACTTTATTTGAAAGTTTCCGCACAGGTAATCCAATGTACCCTTTGGCTTATTTTATCTTGCTCCAGTTTGGTAACCTAAGTCCTTCATATGCAAGTTGCGTTGGTTATGAAAAATTCTCTTTGTGAAACCTCCTCTAACCAGATTGTCCAGGTCTCCAAAGTTTGAAAATGCAAAGGCCATAGTGCGGTAGGTCTGTTCGGAAAAGACCAAGCTTGAATTTGTATACTGTCTCAATTGAGACAAGAGAAATATTTTTCAACATCGTAAACATACTACGCGGAATATCTTAAAACTTATAAAAATGCTTCAAAAATGCAAGTTTGATCAAAGCCCATGCACGGGATGATGTATGGCAGGAATGCTTTTCGGAATACCAAACAGCGCATTTGAATATCCCCCGATCAGCATTCAGCCATGATTATTTAATGCCACCTTGGTCATTATTAACGATGGAGCTAAATAAAAACCGGTCTCCTCTCCGTATAAATATGGCCACGAGTAAAGGTATATCATTTACCTTTACAACAATATTATGCGGGATATTTCAATTTTTTTTTTCTGAAAAAAAAACAACCTGATATTCATATTAATCTACAGTGTATCGAGCCTCTGCATGTACGCCGCTGTTATCAGTCATGAAACCGAATGGAAATTTGCCCATGATATCCAAGTTTTCTGAAAAATCGAAGGCAATTTCGACTTCCAATTTTCCACGAAATATATATCATTATATATTTTTCGTTGCTCCCCAATCGCCCCTGGAGGGAGGTAGTCCTTCTCACCTATATGTATCGTGCAAATCACACAGCCAGCACTTGCCCAACTGGCGTCAAATAGAACCGGAAATCGACGGAAATCATCTAATTGCTACGTAATAGCGCGAATGCACACCAGCTTGTGGAAACCCAACGAAAAATCTGAATTTTACCCCATTCAGGAGGAAATAGGTTAGCCGGGGCGTGGCGAGGGGAATTAAGAATATATGATGATGAAAAAAAAAAACTAATGCGACTGGGATGTGCAGTTTTTGCATTGAAACAATTCTGGATTTATCAATTATCACGCACACGAAGCGTTTCTTAAACAAAATAGTGCGCGGAATTTTTAACTGTCATATTTCATAGGAACAAGTATTGGCAACATTGGCGTCAAGGAACGTTTCTAGCTGACAAAAAAAATGAGAAATCAATGACCTATTCCTGGTAGCCTATGCATGCACAATGGCCATCGTCGCCTCCTTTTTAATTCACATGAAATGGATTCTTTTGTGCTACAGGAGGGGTATATTGTTGAGCCGGATAATAATGGACAACGTTTGACAATTACGACGAAAATTCATATGCACAGCATACCACGAGCTATTAAATTAAAGAGACGTTCAGGAAAAAGCAGGATCGCAAACAATATATGAAACGAAACTGAATTGTCGAGCCTGAATCTAATAAAATATTTGTTCGCAGTTATACATTCAAAAAGTTTTATTTCACTCGCGGGTTAATGTCTGACATATTCATGTTTATGTTCAAAAATCGCTGAAGCGGATTGGAAAAAAAGGGGTTCGAAGCTCTCCCACGCAATTTCCTGGCTAGATTCTAGGAAATCAGATCCATGATTGAGTTTTAGAACAAAATCAAAAATTCAATCGCGTTTTTAAATATGCACAAAATGGACGACAAAGCGAATCGTGGGGAAACAGGGGGGGAGAGAGAGGAAATTCTCTTCTTGAAACTACGTGTATTCTTTTAACGATGAAACGCAAATATTTTTTTAATATCATGTACATGATATACTACTGTACATTATACTGTACATGAACATGTTTTCGTGCTGTAGATAAACTAGTTTACACCATATTTATGTGAAATTGGTAACGTCAACCGTTGAACAAAGTATATTTCAGATGTGGCGGAAACATCGCAGCTAGAGACTTGGTGGAACCTGCGTCATACAGTAGTTATAGTCCATGGCACGCCGATGGGTATACAGAACAAAGAAACAAACAAACACCAACATCTTTCAGAAAACAATATCTGTTAAGTTTATGATACAATTATCATATGAAAACCCTATACGAGTTTGTACTTTGTACCTGTACTTAGTAATTAACTTAGCAAAAGTTGGTTAGTCCAGATTTGTTGAGTAGATGTGACAGATTATATAGGATATGCATGCACAATGGGTGTGTTAAGAGGATCCGATTGGAAAAACATGACAGAAAGACATGTTGCAGGAATGGAAGTACATGATCTACTAGTATACTGTATACATGTATAGCTGTTGCAAAGAAACGAAGGAGTTGAAGGATGAGAAATGAGGTGACATGGGCTGTGTGAAAAAAAAAGACCTTAAGGTAAAAAATTAGTATCAATTCATTTCATTTATTGGTGCAATGAGTGACAATACTATATTAGCTCCCTAGTTGTCGTAATTTACATTATTTAACTAAATTCAATTAATAAATTAATCTTGGAATTGCTAATTAACATTTTTTGAAGATTCCTTTGCAATGCTAAGAATGTGAAGTAATTACTTGTTTGCAAATATATTTATTATGAAACTCTTCGAGAAAAAAAATCGAATTTATTTCTGAAGAAGTTTTTCATGCGCAGGTTTCACCGAGCTTTGGTCAAGAAATCCTTAACATAATCCTATGTCAATAGCTGCTCGACTCAAAAAACTAATTATAGTGCGCCAGAGCAGACTACCTCAAGGCTTCATCTATTAGCGCAAGAACAACAAATCAAAACGGGCATGACTTAATTAGAAGTCGAGATATTCGATAAGTGGTCGTTTTGTAATCAGGCTAGGTATAAAAACGATCGAAGTGGGGAAAAAAAGCATCGGCTTCAAAGTAACGCGCGCGAGAAAAAATGGCGCCATTTTCCTTCAGCAACAGCTAAACCCGCCATTGGAAAAATGCGAGATTGCTATAAGAGGTGAGTTTTTAAGCGTGGGAAATGTCTCGTTCATTGCCGCCCTCACCTGAAGAGGGCGTGTTAGGGTCCCAGAGGATATAATTCCAAATAATGACATAGCGAAATATAGTTTTCTGCCACCAGTTGATCACCTACCAGCACCTTAGAAGGAGTACGCTGAAAGCCGTGTAGAAAGATCGTGTGAAAAGGTGCTCAACTTCCGTCAAATTTAAACGACATTCACATCGGGACAAAAAATAAATCGAATAATCTTGCAAATAATGGTAAAAGATGGCAGAAGAAGTGGGAGGTGAGCCTGAAGGCTGCAGGTTGAAACGGAGGGCAGATTAATGCTGAGAGGTAGAAAAAGCAGAAAAATACAGTCGGGATCAACCACTATGATCCATTAGTGTCAATGATACATCCAGACGTGCATACATCAAATCATTAATTGCGATGGTCCATTATCAAATGTATTATGGTTATCAGTTAAAATTGCAGCCATCAAGTGCTTGAAGAGCGTCAATTGGTGGGAAAATTTCCCTGGCTCTTACAGCATTTCTAGCCATTCCAAATTAGGTGGGATAAGAGAGTGACAAATGACTGCTTAAAAGGGTTGACCATATCAATTGCTGTCATTTCCCAACTTGAAATTGGAACCTTTAGAACAAAAACCTGTCCGATGAAAAGGAAATACCGACGCCAGACTTCTTGGATTTGTTGATTATTTTGTTAAAAAAAGTAACAGAAACCGAATTTTAAACTTTCCATTGTTTTCCAGGCCGAGGGATTACATCTCAAAATTAACATTTTTTTCATTTTAATAAAATTACGACATGTCTAAATTACAAGTGTATAACTGTATACAATGTTACCGCATGCATTTTCAAAAAATGTAAAAAAAAATATTTTACAGTTTAGCATATCACTAATAGTTTATCAGTAGATAAGCATATTCTGAAATAGTTAATTCAAAACAATTTCACAGAATATTTTCATGAAAAACTTATGCGCATGGACTGCCTTAAAATCTGACAAGTATCGATATTCCTACTTAACAGACAAAGAATTCACACTACATTTCCCAATTAAATTTAAGTGAAATAAATTTAATATTTTTACAGTGTCACTTGTCTCGTGGAAAGTAATTTAATTTTACTACATACTAGTAGCTGCAATTGCACGATGGCATCAACAACATCGGATGCTCACAATAAATGCGCACATTTAATACCAGAATCATTGAATTTAATTGCATCGAAATACTGGTTGTAAATTATTTAAATTTCACCTGCTATATATTCGGCGTTATGGTGTACATGCGAGTGCATATCCAAGAGGTCATGTTGCTAGAACCAGCAGTGAATTAAATCTAAATATTATAAAGTCCGGTTATTTTGATACGTGTAGGTATATATTTTCACTATTCATCATCATCCATCTTAAGACATGTGTAACATGTCATACAAGTAAGGTAAGGTATAGATTGATAGAAGCGATATTAAACCCATTAAACCTCGTCGATTCAGGAAATGTTTTAATATACATCGTAGGGCCCCATGGCAATGTACGGGTGAATTTTCTTGAAACACAGGCACAGAATAAAAATTACTTTAGACTATGCCACACACATGCAGGAAAATATTGGATACATGTATCTGCAAGCTCAAACAACTCCAGTATTAGAAATTTGTGGCGAAATTATAATTGCTGTAAAGTCGTTTAAGTGAGTCAGCAATTCGACTTTCCGTTTTATAGTTATGATTAAGAATGCGCAATCTGATAGAAATTAACTGTTTCCTGCCTTAATTAGTTGCCTTTAATTCACAAAGTTGCGCTTGCACGCAACTCAACAGCGGATTCTTCTTTGCGAAAGCATTGCTCTTTTAAAAAAAAATTCATTGAAAACTGTAATCATTTGATATCAATAAATAAAGTGAATTAAATTAGAAACGTATAATGCGTTTGTAGCAAATATTCAAAATTTAGGAGTCCCAATTCCATGGCTTGTACTACATTTTGCAGACACTTTCCACATGAAACTACATATTGATACGACATTAGCCATGTGATGCCGTCATAATGACACGTGAAGTACTCGTATCCTGACAACATGTCGTCGATGTTTTCAACTCAAGCTTACTGTAATCATCATGACGTCACCAACTAACGTCATCGGCTAACAGCTGGGACCCCGTTTATGCATAAAAGATGTTTGCAAACATGTCTACTGAGACTTACATTCTTATGAGAAAATCTCAGGTTATGGCAAGCATCCCAATTGAAAAAGTTAGGATGCCATGTGGACACCTATGATGACATTTATGATGATGTCATACAACATCCAAATTCCTTCCAGCATGCTCTATTGATAGTTTATTGATGTACATATCTTCTGACAATAATTGCCCAAACTTTGTCGTTACAGGAATTGGGCATGTTCGCCCATCAGCGAAAACATACAAATCCACCTCCGGCAATGCCAAGCTGGCGTCAATGGCGCCGGGTCAATTCTAAATATGGAATAAAGGTTTATTGACGCGGCCACATTCCGTCCAAAGTCATCCTTTCAAACCAGTTCAGCAGAATTAATGCATCGGCTATAGGCGCAATATAACGTGGGTGTAATAATATATTTGGGTGTGGGCACCGGAAGGAAGAAGTGGTCAAATCGTAGAACGGACTGCTCACGATCTGGCATGCATTTACTCTTCTAGACTTTTAATGAAGCAGATTGAAGTTATACTGATGCTGCAAAGTTTCGCGGGAAATTTAAAATTGATCGCAAGTTGACCAAATACCTGCTACAAGATGACACAAAGATGCGAAGTGAAAAAAGTTAATCTTGAATTGCAATTAAGAAAATCTCACAATGTGACATTGAAGACTTCCTCAAATACAAGTTTAAAATGAAGTAACAAATGATTATTTGTTCCAAAATGTAACCATTAATTGATGCTAAATTGCCAACAAGTTTCCCTAAATTTGAGGCTTCCACATTTTTTACTCCAGTCAATTTCAAAATATAAGAGCTTCTTAAAATTTCCCTACGTGTCCTTGCATACTTTATTATTTTTGCCAAATACTGTACATGTACTATGCACATTTAATTGATTACCCAACTTTACGTCGGAAAATTTCCAAACTTCCCAAACAAAAATCCCCCGTACAAGCATTGTCCCATTTTACGAATATTCAAACAAATCATCCATCTTTTTTCAGAACTATCCACATTTCTCAAATCGTATTTCAATATACAGCATAGCATTTTTACAAATCATGTTTCATGTTTTTTTCAAAATCGTATTGCATCTCATATACCAGGGTTACAAGACCTTTATCCATACTTCGACAACTTACAATTATCAAAATATTGATGATCTTGAATATTTTTTTCAGTTTATTTACATGTATGCTTCTATTTAAGCAAGTTAAAAATTATAACAATTACACGGTGATTAAAGATACAATTAAGTGTCATACTTGACCATGCGTTCTTCTCAATATAAATATAAGGGTACATACATTTGGATTTTGCAATAGTTCCAAACACATTGTCCGTATCATGTTCAGACTTCTGTAATGCACTAACGTCATGACAACCATCCACCAGCTTACCTTTTCAAACAGCTCAGTAAGGCATTTTTCAGGGTATTATCCCTCGTTGCGTGCCTTATTGTATTTTACAACAAAGGTTTCCGAACACGGGACTCAATCTTTTCGGAGATGTATTCGTTGCATATGCAAAAGACAAGCTACGGCAATGTTATTTTGTGCTTCATGTCAATCGCATTTCGTGACATGTCTGCTTTTTTAATGTTCGACCAGGAATACGCAGTTTCTATAATGTGTGTACATTAGTGCATTGTAAAGCTTTTTTGTTAGAAATGCCCACGTCCACCCTCTCATTCTGCGTTCCTCGTTTCGACGAATTTCTTTGCATGTTAAGATGTACAATGGCATTATTAATTCAAAAAAGCCGCATACGTATACATGTATATCCAGATAAACAATGACAACAGAAGAATTAATATCGACATGCCAATGGTCATTAGAATGGTGAAATGTAGAGTAGGGAAAATGGCCGCCACTGGCATGTAAATAATAGAAACCGTCCTGACATCACTCAAGGGTAGGGTGTCACTGGACACACAATAATCAGGGAGCTGCGGAAGCCATTTTTTAAGTCAAGTCATGCACTTTTTTTACCTGCGGAAACCTAAATAGGTGTGGGTCAAATGTGGGGTTCCTGGGAGGATCCGGTGAACGGATAACAGCTACAAACTTGATACCATTTTGCCGGAAACACGCGCGGGTGGCGCTCGAGACGAAACCTCCCAAAGTGGAATCCACTCAGGATTTGGATAATAACGAGTGTAAAAATACATATTTCCAGCGATATTGCCCCTCACCCACGCAACGTTAGAGGGGTGAGAGGAGGGTTTTTTTTCACGTAAAAATGACATCTCGAAATTAAAGCATATATTAATTATGGGTTGATAGGTTTTCAGGGCTGATGCTATTTTGCAACAAAAACAGTATAACGAGCACGGTGCATGGAAGAACTGGAAAACGTACACGAAGTAGAAATACATGTACAAGGCTTTCAACAACGTTGTTGAAGCAGACTGTTTATAAAGAAAATCCTCCCTCACACCCCACACCTCTGATGTAAAATGCGGCAATTTCTCAGCGCGATTTACAGCTGCATTTTAATAAATTTAGACATTTATAATCTAAATTTTTGCAGCACTCGAAAAGAAAGCAGTGTGCGAAATTCTTCGTCATAAATTCTTTCTATCCTAATTAATGAATCTATAGACTACTTTTTTTTTCAGACCGATCCTGCCTGGGATAATCTACGCAGCATTTGCTCAATATTTATTAAGCTTTAATGCCATACGTGTGAATCACCCCTGTTCAAATGCGTGCATGTATGTGGCTGGTTTTTTTTAAAAATTCTTCGAATTTAGCTTGCAATTTACAGCCAATTTTTTTTTCCTTCCAACAAAATCTATTTTTCTAAAAATGAATGATTCAGTTCAGTTCTGCCAATTGTCATTTTAATAATATCCATCCAAAAATTTATGGATCTTTGCATTTCTATGTCGATCCTTCAACAATACCAGGCCAGCAACCACGCTGTGATATCACTTCCCACATTCTTTACGCATGACCATAAGTAGAACAAATAAAAATAACACCACATCTAAAAAATGTATATCTGCGTAATGGACGTAGTTCGAGGTCGCTTCTAAACCATACATGCTTGAGAATAATTAACCGTAGCCTAGTCTTATTAGCGCAACAACTAGCTATATTTTACACAGTTTAATATAAGTCTACAACGTAAACAAAATGGGTGATTTAACATACTGTGTACTGTCAATTCGTTATGCAACGATTTTATGCTAATTAAGTTACTGGGCATTGAGGTTTGCGCACTGACAGTTGTAATGTCACGTGTGTAAAAACCATCCTAATTTCGTTTGATAACGATGTAATTATTTCCCAGTTCTTGCAATAAATAGTATGAATATAATATATTTTTATTGGTGTGAACAATGGACATTTTTATAAAAATTCGCTTTTGTTCGAATTTGTTTAACAAAACGTGATGCAATTTAAAATAAAGAGCTAAAAGTGGAAAACGTGATGCATCATGCCACTTAAACGTAATCCTTCGGGAAATCAAAAATTTCAATTATGGAAAAGAATTTGATGAAACAAATTATAATAATGGCAAAAAATATCACTTAGAAGCCATAATTGACAAAATCATACAGCACTGATTTTAATAAAGCAAAGAAACATCATGAGGTCTGTTACGACTGGCTTGGTCTTTCAATTTCCTCATGTTAGTTAAATTTGTACTTGTCATACAGAATGTCTACTTTTTATTCAAAAAACTTGTGTTTCAACACATATACGTGAGTATGCATGCTGAGGAAAGCTTGTGTTGTTTCATGATGATTTATCTTAGATAAGCTTTAAAATACATATCATTCATCATTCAGCAGCGCTGTCATTCAATTTCGGACCTATTTCTCTTCGGAATATGATTTTTAATCAAAAATTTAATTTTCATGACCCGAGTTATTCAGAGGATTTGCTGCATCGATGTCAGAATTAATGTCTACAACAATCAATTCAACGCTTGTTTAGTTGGAAAGTACTTGACTAGTA
Source organism: Ommatoiulus sabulosus (assembly GCA_034697705.1). Taxonomy (NCBI): domain Eukaryota; kingdom Metazoa; phylum Arthropoda; class Diplopoda; order Julida; family Julidae; genus Ommatoiulus; species Ommatoiulus sabulosus. The sequence continues at coordinate 17,239 of JAQGAO010001194.1, forward strand.
TGATAGGTTAGTTGAATTTTAACGTCAACAACTTTCGCGAAACGAGCATGGCAAAAAATTCATAGTATACTTGTATAATGTATAGATACATGTATAATACAAAGTATATTCTCAATATTAAATAGTTCCTAATGCCTTAAAGAACAAACAGAAGAAATCCTGAATACATTTCATTCTCTGAAAACTCCCCGCATAAAATTAATCATTGAAAAGTATTTTGCTTGATATAACGTTATATATTGTTTAATCGAGAAAATGAACATTAAACAAATATTTAGTGGTTGTCCATGATTTACATTCTCACTAATAAAGTAACTTATAAAAAGACCTGATAAAGATTACAAACATTACCTCGTACATAGACAAATTTAGAACTGTCTACATTGTATTGGATCGATGACAATTATCATGACACCTTAACAGAAATACTTTTACTGTTCTCTGAGATTTATGGGTTGTAAAATGGACTAGTGTGGCATTAAATGGACTCGTGGGGTAACAAATTAAACAATCTGGTAAGAGTAAAAATTTCGAGCGAATTTAAAATAATTAACTTGTGATTTTATCAGTTTATTATTTGTAAATAAAGAATAAAAATGTCAAATGTCAAACGATTGCGCAATTCAAATTTTGAAACTACACATTTAGACAGGATATACACATACTGTATATCAGTATATGAAATGGGCATCCCAAATATTTTATATGGAACAAGTATTTGTATTCTCTCTAAGCTTAATTATGCAATTCTTAGAAATATGTTAACTCTTAGTTATAGAATAAGTGTTAGAATAAAAATGCATGTAACTTCAACGAAGCAAGTACATGTAGTTTTTCCAAAGTTATTCGATTTTTCGCTACAATTCCATCTAATGTTTGCATTTTTTAATATTGACAGTGCCGGTAATGGTAAGAACACTACATAACATTGTAGAGAATACAGCTTGATGTTCTTTCAATATTCCGTAATTCCGCAATACTGAATGTTGCTTAAATATGAAACGGGTGTTAACAATTTTTTGGAAGATATTAAATTAAAAATCCAAACAAAACAAATAGACATACTTGTCTTATTAACAATTCCAAATGAATTATTACACACCAAACAATGCATAATGATTCTCGAGAACTTTCCAAGAATTATAAATCCAATATTAAATATGGTATATATCAAATGTTCAATTCAACGTTAAGTCCTCCTTTATAAATGCATCGACCGAAATAAGAAAACTATTCATCACCTACTTCTGACATTATTAAAAAATAATGCTTACTTTAATGGTCACCATACCTTTCAATGCCGCTACCTGATTCAGGTAATGCTTTTGGCATTTTTTTTTTTAATTCACGATAATATTGCGTGCGTAGACGCGTGTGTTTCGTTATTATCCAAGTTAAGCATTAAGCATATCATTCAATGATCCAATTATAGAAATTAACCCCATAAGGCCTAGATGCTCTTTGATTGCACTCGGATATTAGGACGGATGGGAGAAAAACGCAAGGAGGAATGCAGAATTAGCGATTAAGGGATGTCAAAACGCAATCTTTTATATAGTAGCTAGAGATTAAGATGCTTGATAAACGTCTGTCAAAATGTTATGTTGGACCAGAATATAAAATGAAGACAGTTTAAGCGGCATTCCTTGAACATCCTTTTTCGAGCAAAGGTTTTTTTCAAAGTGACAGCCAAGAATATAAGAAGATAAAGGCGGACTAGGTGGCCTTAGGCCAACGTTTCTAAAAAATGGTTGGCAATTGCATGCAATTTAAAAATGAAACGAATGCGATCCATTGCGATGATATTTGTATGCAGCGCAGATTTCTAATACCGTATATAAATAATGGGAGAATTAATTTTTTTTAAATGACAAAGGCATGTTGAAACCATACGCGGTGCTGAGACTTAAACTTGACCATAAACATTCTTTACATGGCGAGATGGTCTTCTAATGGTAATCGTTAACGTAAATTATGTATCTAGTAAATCTAAGATTTATGTGGGGCGGATTAACCGGGGTCCGTGTTTAGATGAAAAAGTAATTGAGTTAATTTGAGCATTGATAAATCAGGTTTATCAAATACAAAAACGCAAATTACTCGGTTTTTTAAGATGAAAATTTGGCTACAATGTACATTAAAATATATAAAGTATATCGTAAACATTATTCGTCCTTTTTGGGGCTTTACATGTCCGTTTAAACTTTTATCAGGTGGATTGACCATAATGTCAAATAACGGGTAATTTCGTTTAAACCTACCCGGATAATTGAATAATTATCGAACGACCACAATGATCACAATTGTTGCACAAAAATACTTTTAGAAGTTGACCAAATGAAACCAAATTAGTTGTAAATATGCTTAAAATTTAGTTGTAAATTAAATTTACCCATTATTTTTACTTAATTTCATACATACCTTGTATATAAATAAAGAGGCAATCCGACAATTTTTTCAGATCGCACTATGGCAGTCGCAAAAGTTGCGTGTGCAAATGGCATTAAATTTAAGTAATTTTTTTTTGAAAACAAACTAGCTTATGGAATTTGATTACACTACTTGCAATCTATGAGATTGCAATCTTCATATAATAAATTGTTCATGGAATGTTTGAATCCCAGATCATTAAAATTGATAAGAATTAAAGATTGAACACGTATACCTGTATAGTACTTGTAACAAATCCAATGCAAGCAAACACGTGCGAGTCAAATATGTATCTCTTATATGGGGATTAAAATTTATAATATTCTATTAGTACATAATATTATTTCTGGATCATTTAACTCATTTAAAAGAAAGCTATACGCATTTCTATAGGTAAAGCCCAACATAAGTCTTCCAGAACAATTCGCTCTTAATAAACTACATGTAGTTCAACTTAAATTGAAGACTTCGAACCTACTTTGCACATTTTCATTACTGAAAAATAACTTAATTATCATTTGAAATACAAGCTACATAATTTTTAATTTGATGTGAGGTATACCTAATTGTCAAGTAAACAGGTAAAAATATTTATTTTGCGAAACTATTCATGGATCTTTACTAGCAATTTACTATCTTCCATGGAATTTTTTTTTTATTTTGTGAGGTCATCCATAACAGTTTTGTAACTTATTTGGTGTAAATATTTTACACAATAATGCTTTTAAAATAATGTAATGGTTATTGTAAATAAAAATTACTACTACTACTACTACTACTGACAAAGTGCGATCTGCGAAGTTTTTTGTCCACATGACTACTCCTAGCAAATCAATACATCGTGAAACCAAAAATGCCATTTAAGCTTTCCTGTTAAAACACATATAAGGATTATCAAACCAGAACAGATAATCACAATGACCAACCGGATGAGCGATAACTAGCCACAAGAGAAACCATTTCATGATTTCAGGATGTCCATTGGGGAAAGTTTTGCTTTAAATAACGGCAATAGAAGACATTTGCTTTACAAAGGTAAACAAAGGTAAATTACTTTTTGATAGCGTGAATTTAATATTCAAGTATCCTCTTAAATCAATGACCCTCCCCCTCTCCCCATCCTTTGATTATCGTTTAATTTCGGCCTTACCCCCTACGGATTTTGTGCATCTGTCCCGACAGCCACATCTTCACTGTCTTGGTATACCCTTTGAAAGAAAGTCGGTGTAGCGTGTCTCCTTCGCCAGATGGTCTTTTTAAGTTAAAACCCAAACGTATTGTTCAGAATTAACCATTAACTATGCTATTAACGAGTGATTCTCTACCCAGGAATCAACAAATCCTCCATCATCAACACATCAAGAAGACATTGGCGAAGACCATGCGAGCAATGACGGCAAAAAAGGTGCCCTGCCAACAATCTTAAATTAAGGATTTTCGTCAAGCTTGTTTTTGCAATATTTTGCAACAGACAACCCACCACACAGAGTGAACACAAAAAGAAGCGGAGAGACAGAAGAAATCAAATGCGAAATAAGTGATGCAGAAAAATTACAGGAGTAACAATCATGGATGACGCTTCCAAAATGCAAGAACAAAAGTCAGAATCCGATTCGGACAATTAGAACATTCCTGGAAAATGCTGGTTCACCGGAAAGGTCAAATCCAACTTGGGTTTCAAATGATCGTAATAATTCGTTAAGGGGGAGGTAATGATTTAAACCCCTTGAAAACCATTTATGCAAATGCCTTATATCATTTCTTATTGTTGTTTTTTTTCTGATTCTAAATGCATATGTATATGCTAAGGGGATTCCTGAAAGCATTCAAGTCGCCCTTCCACAAAAAACGGGGCCTTATTTTTCGCCTTTAGGCCTACGCTATAATTAAAGGTTATTTGAGCAATAATTTAAATCCATTATTTCTCCCATCACTTATAAGGCCTAAAGACAGCGTAATAAAATTAATGTCATCTCAAGGCATCAAGGGAAAAAGCGCTTGAGATGGCATGTTTTATTATGCAGCAAAGAGAGTAAGATGATTTGAAAATTGCAGTTTTACTCCCTTAAAGCTATATAGGTCTACTCTTCGCTTTTTTTTTATTTTAGTTTTTCATATTTCAACTTGAAAATGTCAGAAATTTTACTAGTTATTGCAGTCGTGTGCTTTGACCAAGAGACCCGTCAAAGATTCTTCTACGAAATGAAATAAATTCGAGCTAATTATCTACGTGACAGCAATTAGAATTGCAGACTGCTACGAATGAAATAAATTTTATGGACAGTCCCATAATACAGAATTTTTGTTTTGAGATATTCAAAACTAGAGGAAAAATCATGAAATTGAGTTTAGGACATATGATTGTGCAGATGAGTGAAACCATAGCTATTACATGACTGAAAAGTTACAAACTTTAAAGAATATTTAATTGCATTGAAATATTCGCTTGTAGCCTACTTTACGAGAGAATTCATGTACATGTACATATGAACTGGTTTAGTAGGCATCTATTTTAGAATGTTTTTCATTATCAAAGGTTGAACACATTTTATAAATTTCAGTTGCTTTTAATGATGAACAAATCACTTTCGAAACAATTTAAGAAATAGCTCCACCTAATTTCCCTAAATTCAAATAATAAACATCACGTTGATAGCAGTCTAAATTAATAACCAGAGTACCGTTGCACCGTGCAATAAACCATATTAAACTCTATATAGTTTCAAGTAGATTTACCATTAATTAAATTCAACAATTTATATTCAGATTTTCCAAAAGTAAATCTTATGTGACAATTTGCAATTGCAGTTGTCTGAATGAGTTAGAATTCAAATTTTAGCCATGGTTTTAAGGCATACTACATTGTATTAGCAACTTTGCATAATTATCTTGTTGTTCAACATTCTTCTGACAAGATATTCAGTCTGGTGAGTGTGCATGCCGTTAACAAAAGGCAGTGAACACCAATCGCATTTCGCTGGCAAATACATTAAAAAAATATTGAAAATTGCAGGATTTAAATGGATAAACGCACCTAAACTAGCCATAAATTAAACTAACGTCATTACGTTTAATGTCAGGAAGATTCCTGTACGAAGTTTGTCACAGGCACTTAATTGTACGTGAAAAACTGCCATTTACCAGTGCACGAGCTAGTAAATGAATGTGCATTTTATATCACCAAAGCGCTGATATTAATCATCGTTTGTTCACCTATTAGACAGGTAATTATAAAAAATATATTTATAACAAGTTCTTTTTTCCCCATCCCAAGTTTTTTAGCTAATACTTTTTATGCCAATTACTGTAAAAATTAGTTATAATAAATGAAGTTTCATTTGACTGCTTGTAACGATTCATGTCCAGCTGCATTTGACAGTGATTAAATTAATTAAAATTTGATAATCGAGCAGGGTCATTGAGTGGCACTCCGATGAGAACTCGTGTGTCCAATCATCAACAAACACAGCATAAAAAACTATAACGCTTTTCCCTGCCCTTTATATCGAGAAGGTGGTGCGTTCTATTTTAACTATACACACTTTCAATGGCCTTCAAAATGATTAACCACAAAAGGCAAACAGGTTGTCATCGCGTAAGAAATAGGTAATTTTTTCGATGTTTCTATCTGACCTTTTCATCAGATTCCAGAGAATCCACTTTGCATTTCGAACGCAATGTCAATGCAGTGGGCTGAAATTGTGTAGCAAACTCGTGGAGGGTGAATGGGAAAAAAACTAAAGCAACGTGGGAGGAGCATAAGCTGAGCAAAAACTGCTTCCGTTTCCGTTGAGTTCCATGACAAGAATAAAAGAGTTCAATGGTATCTATCTCTTTTTATCCATGATAACATTGCAGCAAACTCGAATTTGGTCAATTTACATGAAAGTACGTGGAACATTTCCGAACTATTGAAACCTATAGGAAGATTTATTAGTGACTGTACACTAAATAATTAAAATAATTCAATCAATAATTATATTTTAAAATTTAAGCCTGTTCTTAAAAGCCTAAAAAAATTGGCTGAAAATACAAAGTCTGATTAGATGAATTTATCGAACTAATGGTACGCTGATATTTTCAGGCACTATCATGACAAAGATATTGCCATTTGGCAACATTGCAATTTCTTATTATGGCTCATAATATAACAAAGCAATTAAGTAACTTTTCCTACAACTTCCGAAAGGGGTCATATCTCTTAGTTCCTGAACATTATAAATATTAAAGGGGTCATCACAGGGCAAAGGCGTCCAAGTGAATAAACAATGTGAGTGAGGTTAGAAAAAAATTGTACCCAAACAGTGTAGAAATTTACATTTATTTTGAATAAAAAAAATAATATATACTGTATATCGAGTAACTTAAACTGAACCATTTTTACTGTATTTATAAGGAGAGTACACCACTGCAAACAACCTTTGCAAAAGAGGATTTGTTTTATTGCTTTATGCTTTAGGTACTTTTAAGTGCTTAGATACATGTACTCTTGTATTTAAGCGACAGTTTTCTCCGAAAACAGAAAACTATCCACATTAAAGTAACCAATTTCGTAAAAAAACATGTAATTTTATTTAAATTTAAACTAAACTATCGATGACAATTTAAATCGAACGACGATTAGTTTAAATGACCAAAAGCCTTGATACGAGTGCAATTATGTCGTTCCATATTATAAAAAATAGACTTCTACAGGCACAAAACAACACGACTTTTTTTAGTTACAGAATTTAATTATTCTGGCCCATGCAGGCGCTGATAAAAGACAATTTTCGCGAAAAGGCTGAGCACTTGCTTTTGTGGATCAAGAATTGTTGTAATTGCATGAATTTGCAACTCTGAAAAAGGATGTGACTAACCTGTTGCTTTCGCAACAATTAAATCCTATAAAAAAACTCAACTGAGATCGAACCACGTGAAATAATTATGTTTGTCAAACCTAAACAAGATTATATTACACCGTATAAAAACTGAAACGATGGCAATTTGATTATTAGTTCAATGGCAAGGCATTTTCACATTTCTTTGTTGCATCAGCTGACTGATACAACAATCCACAATAATAAGCGTTTCATATCCAGAAGGACAAGCTTGTAAAAGTTTATTGGGGTTACCATCCCTTAAATATGTCCGTCACAATGGCCTCCTCAGAGTCAAATTAAGTAATTATAATAAGAAATTTGCATAATATGCATGGGGTTACTAGGGGGTCTGCATCATCAAACATCAACAAGAAAGTTGACAGCTTTTAATACACTCGCAATTGAGCAGCGTGAGGAAATGTAGTTCCAATTTCCAAAGTGATAAGATCTGAAAAATTCTTAAAACCAGTGATTGCTCCGAAATCAAACCTGACAAATACGCCAAAACTGCATGCCCCCATGCACACTAGAGAACTTTTGTTCCCATACAATGCACCGAATGGAATATGGTCGAACATGTTACTCTACTTAATGAATGGCGTGCCATACCTGACGTATCATACATGGTTCCATAAATGACTTATCAAAAAATGGGAAATTATTGAAAAGTTAGCATGGTCATGCACGTATAGACGGCTCTATAAAATACCTGCATGTAGTATTGTCAAGATATGGACATACAGTTTATGTGCGTACATTCCCAATTTCTAAATTATGCAAACACGGGACACTTTTCCATCAGATTAGAGTGTCTTAAATAAGCGGTTAAGATTATATTTTCAGTGCATGTAATCTTAATAATAATGTTGAGTTAAGATCTCACGTGGGCGATCAAAAAGCAATACAACTCAACAAAAATATGATGGCCCTCAAACGCTCAATGACCAAAATATTTTTGCCTGCCAATTGATGACCCAAGTATTTAGAACATGAGAGAAACTGCCAGGACTTGAAACACTTTGTAGTCATATTCTGTTATTCGGAACATGAAAATAGACACTATAAACTGAATGCTTTTGAATACAGCGGCCGGACACTAGAGTATTTCTGAAGAGTTACTCCGCAAAATTGGTATTTATTTGGTTCACTGCATTCACTCGTATCTCGAGTGTTATTGTCATTTCTTTCTTATACATTTTCTGAATTATTTTCGAGAAAACCTTTCCTTCTATTATCAAAGCATCACAATTGCGTTTCTTAAAAGTTTGGATCTGGTCCTTTTCTCCCTTAAAATTCTGAAGTATGCTTTTTGCTCAGAAACATACGAAAACGTGCATTTCCGACATATGTTTCTAAAGCCTTGTTCGCACGGACACCTAAGTGTCACCTAAATAAGAAAAAATTATGAGAGAGTCACATAAGTGGACATGCG
>JAQGAO010001195.1:0-25961 GCA_034697705.1 Ommatoiulus sabulosus
GAGTGTTTCCGAACCACAGGGGCTTGTTGAAAAGTGCAGACGCGATGCGAAGGTATCCCCATAACGTAACGACAGGCAGTTCGTTTGGGATGACCCCGTAGCCAACCATCCCTACCTACCTACCTACCTACCTACCTACCTATTACCTACCTCTACCCAGTCCAAAAACCAAGATGGACGCGCTTTCTTCTTTATATAATAGATAATGCATAATAGGCATTAACATACTTCATCTCAAAATGAAAAAAAAAACGTTGTCACTGTCTATTTATGTCTTGACGTAATTCCACAGATACGTTTATGGTACATATTGAAACGAAAACAAGCACGTGGCAATATTTCAATCTGTAGCACGGCTGGCAACTTAAGATCGCCGCCATATTGGGTGTTTCTCTCAGTACAGTGCCATGATAATTAAGATTTAAGGTAGGAACACACAGGGTCTCCCCAGACCTGGAAAACTTAGAAAAGTCAGTCAATTGAAAATTTCTGGAAAATACAGGAAAGAATGATATATTATGAAGAAGTAAAAAAAAATTCAACGTATTTGTGTTGCCAACGATCCAAAATTACGTGTAATGCTACTACGTGGTTACTTCCGGGCCCATTTGCAAGCGTTTAAAAAAAAATTCCAGTACAAATTTACGATATTTTCAACAGTTTCCGAGAACAAATTTCCACGTTTTATGGATAAAAATGTACAAATTTGCAAAATTTTATACTTTGTCTGACTAAAAATTTGCAAAATGTTCATACTTTTCGTAAACCCAATTTGCAAAATGTTCCACTTTGTCTGACTAAAAATTTGCAAAATGTTCATACTTTTCGTAAACCCAATTTCTAAATTTTTCCAATCACAGATTTGCATAATTTCCAATCTTTTTCGAGTACAAATTTGCAAACAATTCACCATTTTCTGAAGACAAATTTTTTCATGCTAATTTTGAAAAATGTTTAACATTTTCCTGTGTTAATTTTAATAATTTTCAAAAATTATCATCAGTAAATTTTGCAAAATGGTGAATATTTTCCTATATGCCAATTTTGAAAAATCGTGGATAACATTGGCATTTGTCATAATTTTGACACTACATTGGTCAGGGAATTATTTTAAAAACCTGGAAAAGTCAGGGAAGTTAAATATGAATTTTCTGGGGAAACCCTGCTTAAACGAAACTTGGTTTCCAAAACTGGAAACTATATGTTAACGTATCTGGAAACTCCCAATTCGGAAAGCCAGTTATTGCGGTTAACGCACGGTTCGAAAACGTGCATTCCAGTTTCGGAAACCAAGTTTCGGTTTAAGTTTCCTGTATGTGAGGCCTCCTTTTCAGACTGCACCCTTTTGGATTTTAATAACCACCAAATAGCCGTTTTGAAGTACTATTAAAGCGCTCAATTGGAATCATTTCGATCTAACTCCGTCATAAGTCAGCGCCACTAGCGGTCACAATTACGTCCAGTTAATTAACTTAATTCCCCGCACAGTTGACCAGTCGAAAAGCAAAACACCAGCTGAGCTTGCGTGTCGCTTGTGCCAGGGTCATTGGCGCCGCCCAGCGGAATTTTTATCGTTTTATGGCCGTGTGGCCCCAGCCGGTTGTGAAGCGCGGACACGGCGATTTCTCACGGATTTTTTTTTTCTCCGCGCCCTCTATCGTCCACCCTGGTCGCGAAAGGCCGTGGAATTCGTCCGCGCGTCCGAGATCCGCGGCGATAAGGGGGCGCTGCATGCCTGACAACCAATGTCGGAAAAAAATCAATGCGGGCAAACCGCAGATTTGGTACCTCTACTAGTCTTCTGAGAGGGGTTACTTTTTTGGAGAGTTTGATCGGCAGTATACGGATTATTTATAGCCGATTAATAGCGGCGAACTTTGACCTTGACGAGAAGCTGGTTATCTTTCAATTAGTTTTATGGGATTGCCACGCATGCGTCGAACATGCACATGTGCGATTGGTTTAAATCGGAGCAAAAATCTTACCTACATTATATTCTATACCACACATTTTTTCCCGTATATTAATTGGATAATCGAATTTGCGGTACTTTTCGTGTTTAAACTGATAACATGTTTTTGGTTAATTACTTCTACAAGGGACATACACTGCTGTACGTTACCAATCCAACGATTCAAACGTCACGTGATATCGGCATAAACACAAAATCTGCATATGGTCCTCTGTCGCCTTGAAGGTCGTCACACACGAGGCAATTTATATCTAGAAATTTGTTTCGAGAAATATTGTTGCTTGATATATTCCCGTGAGTCGAGAAACATTTGCATAGCTAGCAGACATATTTCCAGAAACGAGAATGATCCTATTTGGAGCAACTTGGAATAAGCTTTGTTGACAAGTTTGTTTACCCACATTTCCGTCTTAATCAGCATTTCCATATCAGTATATTGCTGGAATACAGTATTCTGAAAGATATATTGCTTCATCAACAAGAATTTTTTTCTTGTGAAACAAATTTCTTGCAATTTATTTCGGGATATAAATTTCCTCGTGTGTGACGACCCTTTATGGTAATTTGAACGATTTAAAAAAAATAAAATAAAGCACGTGTACAGGTTGTATACCCCAATCTGTGTGTTTTGCATATTTCCGCATGCGATATGGGTACTCAGACAGAAGATTTACTAATAAGACTTTTTTTAAATCATTTATCGATTTTGCACAAGTGACTTTCAAAACTGCCAATTGTGTAAAATAAACTGTACCCGTAGGCTATATGGGCACTATTCTAAATAAAGGTTCCAAATGTACATTGAGGAATACAGTATGTTTGCATTTCTCAAAGTACAATATTATTATGCCATTTTGCATGCATGCGTTTGGAAAGACCTTGCCGAGAACAATTTACTTTATGTCCTTGAGCACATTAGGGGTACTCAGAGAGAAGCTTCGCTACTACCAAAGTAGATTCAGAAAACTTTGCCTGAGTACCCTTAAAACATTGGGACACACGCGCACCTCTTGGATTCTTTCATCCGCACACACGAAACACAAACATGCCCAACACACGTGATTGCTACCCCTTTCTCCGACAATGACATTGCACTCGCGCAGCCGCAGGGGTTTTGGGCGTTCTGCAGCGCCCCCATCCGTCGTAACATTCGCACGCCCGCCGGCTCTGGCATCCCCACCGATGGGCAGCCACAATTAAACGATGGTCATATCATATAAGAGTTGGGCCATAAATTGCTCCTCCTGACCTTTGCCCTCCGCCATATACTGCAGCCTCGTTTTATGGGGTCCACAATTTCATATTTAATGCAGCCAGCTCGTTAAGAGGCTCGGGATCGGGCCCGGGGCCACGGCGAGAAGCACTCCGGATCCGCGCATCACTCTGATCGTTTCTACGCTCCCAGGCCCCCGTGCAAATCGGTTTTTTTTTCTCAACGAGATGCCCCCTGGCGGAGGGGGCGAAAATTGGACCCTCGACTTAAATGCATAATAAAAATGGCGAAAATAAAAAAATGTATCTCTCTCTGTCCTTTTTTGTTTCGGGGGCGAACCCACCTGGGCCGGGCGGGGAGGGGGTGGGGGGATGGGATCCACCGTATAGCAATTTTGGACAGGAATTTGGCTGCCCAGGAGAGTAGATAAAATTTTATGGTTGCCTCGCGTGCAATACGAAAACCGTAATTCGGGTTGGAACGTTATTAATGGAGTGAGAGGTTTGGAGCGCCCATGAGCAAGCAGTGGTCACCGAATGCACCAACATGGCCGTCGGTGATGTAGAAAGATCCTGCATGGTGCTTCTTATGAAATTAACTGATGGAAAACAGATATTAAACAAAAGATGTGCAATCAAATTGGTTATCGTTAATATACAGTAAGTATTTGTCAGCTGAAAGGTGGGTACACACCAAGGAAACTGAAACAGAAACGGCGTTCATATCCGTTAATTGGGAGTTTGCACTTTTGGAAACAAAGTTTTGTCTTACCTGTCTCTGTGTATACTAGCTTAATATGACCAGTTTTCAATCAGGGTTTTTTTTCCATAAGAGGCCTCACGTTATTCGGTAACCGAATCCGCGTCATGACGTCATTTGAAATTCGTAGTGAAAACTGCATGCAGACATTGCAGAGTATTAAATCTGTTGGTTCGATGTCAATTATCATGTGTTAACTCACGCTGGATTAATTGTGTTGACGTTGACATGGTACTGATTAACGTCTTTATTGGTAATAACAAATGACATTTTACTGGCTTTTACGGAGATGACATCATTTCAAAACGACCGAGTAATGGCGCCGAAATGTGCTGGTAATGTAAACCTCATCTTCAGTTTGGAACTGACTTGGAACTGATGAGACGAAATTGCGTCATTATAGTCAGCAAAAAGATCCTATAAAAATCCTGCTTGATTATTTGACTTCATCTGGTTAGGGATGACATAACATTTTTCTTTTGAAGCTGGGTTAAAATTGCTTGATCTGATTTGAATTTGTTAATTTAGAAAAATGTTGGTTTTAATCCAAAAACAAGGGATAGATTTCAGAGGCTCATGGACTTCCATGTCATAATCATGTCTGCGAATGACGTCGCTTTTTCATATAGACTGACGTCGACGGTCAATCTTATGGTATATAAGTATAACAACGTTTTCATTAATTATGAAAACGACGTTATCAGTCAAGAAGAAGAACCTACATCCACGCATGTTATAATTAAGTGAACTCATTTATACACTGCTGAAACTTGATATAACATCTTGTTTACTTTGACAAAATGAAATCATTGTACCAGGCTCGATTAATGGTGTCAAAATGTCCCAGAAATATGATCACATTCGTAGTTATAAACCATGGCTCAAACTGATCTTAAGAATTACCTCATAGTCAGGAGAATGATCATAGAAAATGATGTCATAACATCTGTACGTTTTGAAGCTGAGGTAAAGCTGCACGGCCACAAGAAATGATGCATGTTGGTAAAAGAGACTGACGTCATTAATCTAAACAGCAATAGCCAAATAATGACGTCAAACATCTTTTAGCACATTGACGTCATAATATTTCAAATTTCAAGCAATCAGTTTTAGAACTGACGTCAATCTATCGTAAGCAGCTGATTTATGAGCATTTCCAAACGTCTTGAATAACCTTACTTGAAGATCTTACCTCACTTTTGGTGAGTACCAAATTAAAGTTTATTCAAGACGTTTGGAAATGCTCACAAACAACATTTATGTCATCCTGGTGATGATCTAATTCTGGTGAAACCATCATTGGAAACCATCTTTGTTCACCGTTATTAAACGATGTTCAATTCAATTCAATTCAACCATGTTGAAAATGTGTTTTTGGTAAATCAAAAAGACCTTACCTCGGGAGTTCGGAAAACATGAAAAACGACCAAATGAAACCTAAATGTTAATCCTAACTAATGACGTCATTTTCAGCCGTTGGGATGCGATTTTTTAACGGTGAACAAAGATGGTTTCCAATGACGTCACATCACCTAATTCACCAGAAGATCATCACCAGGTTGGCATAAATGTCGTTTGTGAGCATTTCCAAACGTCTTGAATAAACTTTGATTTGGTACTTAGAGTACCAAAAGTTGTCACAATCGCAACCAAAATGCGTGGTCAGGGCCACCCGCAGTGCCCCCAGTGGCCGCAGTGGTAACATTGTGCTTTTCCCACCGAAATCGAAGGGAAGGGGGTTGGAGGTGGCAGCCACTTAGGCAATTGGAGTGATTTTTGGTACCACTTACTCGCCTCATTATTTCAAGAGAAGATGCGCGGCTAGGCCTAAGTTGGAAAAATTGGCGCAATTACGGGAATATTTATGGCTGCGGGCTTCTCGTTATGTCCCGTGAAAGAGAAAAGGCAATTGATATAATACTATTATGCGTCATAAAATGATAAAACCAGGCTCACGGAGTTTAGCGAAAGGCATCACCACCGAAAGTCGTCCCAGTTGTTCATTTTTTATTTCTGCTTTTTATTTATTTATGAGCGTTCTGGTTGGTTTTTTTTTTGCACGTTCAAGAATTCGGGAATTAATCAGGCCTGCCACTCTTCGCTAATGCATGCCGATTGCCTTTTCGTGCGTTTTCAATATTTAGGCCCCGGGCCGAATTTCGGACCGAACCCTGCAGGGCCCTCTGAGAACGACTGGGTCAACAGTTCCTGGAATTCAGATGCACCAAGATCTGATTCTTAGGTCAAAATTCCCAAGGATCATGTTTTCAACAGGGAATCTTGTTATTTGAATAATGTAAAATGTATATGTTGAGATGCGCTTGCAACTCCGAAAACTCAACCTATACGAACAACCCACACAACGTTTATGCCCTTTTATGGCCTCCTCCTCAAGTAACGAACTTACAACAGAGTTTTCCGCACTTATGATCATCTGATTCTTTCTTGAACTCATAGCGTCATAGGTCTCAATTAGATCATGTTTAAATTTGACAATTGATTACTGGGGGTGTGTACATGCATGTACTGACAGATCCACAGGTTGTTAATAGCGGAACTCTTGCAGAATATTTACGAATACTACTTTGGCCGTTGCGAAGCCGCGAGTGCAAAAGGATGCATTTCTTGGTTTAAAAACAGCAAAAGCCTTATACATGTATATATGATTTTTTTTAAAGCAATTTGCATGTCGATTTTGCACACGTGATTTCACCACAGCCAAAGTGCGATTCGTAAAGTTTCTGTCTGCTACCTCGAATATACCGTTCCATTCCTAGGTGTGCGCATATCCTACTAATACCCAGTTATAATTACTATTGAAATGTGTTTTTCTGACTTCTTATAAAACGAACTACGGTTTAAACGAACATATATTGATCTCCCTCAATGCATGGGGTTAGTCTGAACGAGATTGGACTCATCGAGTGTAGCATGCTAATGTACAGTATACAGTATATGTAGCCATTTTATAGACAGTATTCCAAATGAAAACGCCATTTTGTTATAATACCGTGTTTACTTTCCAGGCGCCATTTTGTTGCAAGCGTTATGTGCCATTTTTTAACATTTTGTTAAAGGATTTCCAATTGCTCGTAACGTATCATAGATGGCGCCAAGATTTTTAAAAAATTTAGCTATTTTCCTTCAGAAGTATGTCACGGTTTTTGCGAAACGTACGCGTACAGGCTTCGCATCTTTCCCGAGAATGTTTGTGTGTGGCATTTTGAGGCATTTAATTGGAAATGCCATCACGCCCATAGCATTATCGGTGAAAAATTGAAGCCACCCGAGCAACCAGGCATAATAAGCGGGTTGCCCCCATAGCTCCTTTCTTCCTTAAAGCGCCCAACGCTAATTACGAGGCTGCAGCGCTTCATAAAACGTCTTCATGAGCAAATGCTCAATTGTCCATAAGCTACCTTAAAGCTTGCACAATGGAGGGGTCAAGGGCTAATTTGGGGTTGGGTCCCTAGCGTGCCAGGAATTTCACCGAAAACGTTCCGCGCGATGTCAAATTAGAGGAAGATTAAGATGTTGTCATGTGACGTGTTCGAGGAGCCATTGTTGTCTTCCGATTCACGCGATTTCAGGCAGTGAGACTAATTTCCGGAAAAAAATATCTAAACGACATTAAGTGAACTTGCTGCTTGCGTTTTGCTGGCATTGCGAGCGAAGTTTTAAGAAAAATAAGTTTAAAATGTGACCCTCATAATTTCTGAAGTGATGCATGGTTTACGACAAACCAAATTCTTGGAACACGCGGGTGCATTCAAAATTCGAAGAATCACCAAAATAAAGTGCGCAAAAGGTCAAATAAATTTGTAATTTTAGTTTTACATGTATACACTCGTATGGTTAGCTGATATCTAGCTGATATTCCGATGCAACTTTACAATTTAACATATTGCAGTCGTGCACGCTTCAGAATCAGCACAACTCGTGATTTTGCATTTTGAGATAAATGCAGTTTTAACGCCACGGTTCTACTTCATTGTTATGCATTATAAACTAAAGTGACAATAATGTTATTTAGCGAAATTATGGTAAGCATATAAGATGTGCCGTTTTTGCTGGATGTAAAACTGATTTTGTTTGAATTTATAACGCCTTATACCAGAAATTGAAGGTTTTGGAGTTGTGCAATTCGGAAGCGAGGGGAGATACTGTATCATAAACTCTTTCATTTTTTGAAAACTATTGATTTGTAAGTGACATGCAATTATAAAAGTTGCTTAGAATTAGCATATTTGAATGAAATGATGACTAAAACATGCTGATATGCGTGTAATCCAAATTAATGCATCTTTTACATGTGAAACATATCGCACCACCTCATATGAAGTGACACAACTCGAAAATCTGAAATTTATGCTCTAAGCATACAAGAAAAACATACAGTAGAAACGACACATCTTAGCTTATATTACCATAGTTTGGCCGGGGCTAAATGACAGCATTGTTACGAATTTTACCATGCAATAAAATCTAATTCAAAAATGGAACATTTTTATTTGTGTCACTTTCAAAGCTGAGGTGCGATATGTACAGTTACTTAATATGTTATAGCGTTTCCGTTTGCATGTTTGGTAATGCCATGATTCTATGCTATTAGCGAGTCAAGTACATGTAAATTACATGTTTTATAAAATTTTATAAAACGTATATTTTAATTGCAGATTTGGAATACGCATGCATGAATTCATCAAATTTGAAGTTATGCTCTTGAGCAGTGATGAGGACATCATCATGCAAATCATCGAATCATGCATCTACATGTGAGTCATCTAAGTTTCGATATTTTAAATAATTAATTTCCATTGCAAATATAACTTGAATCTGATAATTTGAGAAAAAATTATTTGGAAAACAAAAAATTAACAACAACAAGATTTATGCGTTCTACAAATACACATTTAAGCGTGTAAAATGTTAGGTTTTTTGTAACTTCTTTGCCGCAAATTGAGTAGGACATATGTTGCTACCACCTGAGTGATTTCAATGTTGTAGATGATTTCCAAGAAACTCACAATTTTTGGGAAAAAACACAAAAGACACAATTCTTTATAATTTCAAATTTACAACTAATTTTCACGATGGCACTCGAACTTGAGTCAGCACTCACACATATGTTGAGCAAAGGGAAGGTCATCCGTACGAAGCGACTCTTCTTCTTGCCGGGTTCGCCAAGCCGCCTAGCGGCCGCCATGTTGCCCACCCAGAGCACAATGAGACTGAGCACAATAATGATAATAACAATAATAATATCTCCATCTGCGATTTCTGTTAAACCGTGCCCTCCTGACATGCGAGCCGGATTCCTCTGGCATGTCCACCGCCTGTACGTTACGGACCGGCCCACCCCGGGTGCAACGTGACATTGTCACGCGAAGGCCCACCTCACGCGCGTCTGAGCAACATGCATGCTTCGAGTCTGGCTCGTCACAGCCAATTGTGTCCTTTTTTTTGTTGTGACCATAAATTTCAATGGCTGTCCAACGCCCCACGACTCCTTGAATATGCATGGCGTGCTCTACTAGGAGGACGTTTTTCCTCCTTCCTTACCGGTGGCATACAACACATTCTTGACCCCCGTTAACCCTCTCCCCAGAACCCCCTTTGGCCCGGACGAAACGCGTGAAAGATGTGTGCTTTTGCTACGCAATCGCTTGCATGTTTGCTGTTTGGAATGGATTTACCCACTGCATAACCTCAGCGCCGTCTATAGTGCATTCTGCCCAACAAGCGTATACTATTACAAAGTAGTACCATATACATGTACTTTGCTTTGGCAACTCATCAGTTGTGGAACATAGCGTTAACAAATTATATTTGGCTGTTTCACATAATGTATTGGTTACCACTTGGATAATCACAGCGCCATCTGTGATCATGCTATCTTGTCTCAAAATGACACTAAACTGCAATGTTTTGATGCATGTTGCACAATATTGCAATGCATTGATATGGTAATGGAAGCTCCTTGTAAAATTATAGTGCAAACATATCGCATTCAATACTGCAACGTGAGAAAATGGTGCTTACATGTATATTGAAATCTGTTTGTATTTTAGTACATGTAATAGCAATTTTCGCATCATCTATATGATGCATTCGGAGCTACATGCTTTCTTGCCTCATTAAAATCCTAAATACGGGAAACATAACTAAATTGTGATGTTGGGGTCTATCATGACCAGACTGCTTAGTCTGACTTAATTTGTATAATGATCCCCCCTGCCAAATGGTGCTATGTACTGACTGCAGGGTAAAGAATGGAATTGAATAGAATTGTCACAACATCAAACTATACAAACCTAAACATCTGTGTGTGTGTGCTGCCAATCGCTACCTCTGCATCATTATTAATACAAGCGCCAGCCGCCATCTATGATGCATGCTGGGAAGTACTCTGTTCTGTAAGCAATGACGGATATCTGACTTTGTTATGCATTGCAATGGTAATAATATACCACTGCCATGATACCAAGGCCTGATGGAATCATGGCGCGTTTAGACAGTGTTATACAAAAAAATTGCATTATTAGTAATGACAGATAATCCCGGCCATTCCATGTTGCAACATATTATCTTAAGGTACGAAAATTCTGAACTTTTGCTTGGGGCCAGCAATAGTATGATATCAACGCCATCTATGATGCGTGCATGCTGCGCATTAACATACTGTTTTGTATAATAAGAATTGACACATCTATCATCTATAACTTTGCTGTTCGTTGCAAACTAACAGCAAAGTCATAGATGTACATGTATCTTACATCTAATATGATTTAGACATGGTCAGGTGGTCAGGGCGGAAAATATAGTTGTTAAATATGGGAAAAAAACCATGCCAATTTCATGCTACGTTTCATAATGATCAAATATAGGTGATGAAAACGTGATTAACGATAATGGTAACCACGTGATATACGATAAAGGATCAAGCGTGCTAAATGATTGGGGTAAAAACTGATTGTAAACGGCAATAATAAAAACTGAATAACCGTATAGTACATAACGAGTTAAATGGCAAATGAGCCAATTAAGAAAATCTGAAATGATTATTATAAAATTTGGTACAAAAACATAAAAATTACACTTTTCTCCATAATGATGGAGTTATTTTCATCGACGATTTTTTAGCGGTAATAGTGATCATATATACTTGTAGTAGGCCTACTATTAAACCTGTTACCGTTCTGGATGGTTGCAACGCTGTTTTACGATAAAAATGCCCTCAGGACCCGCCAGAATAGGCCACCCTCGAAATTTATATATTTTGCGATATTTTTGTTCGTTGCCTTGCTGTAAATTTTACAACAAGATCACGTTATGGCGGATCGCCGCCATTTTGTTTTTATTTTTATTATTTTTTGTGGTTGGAGGGGGTTTCAGTAACTCGTATACTGAAGCTGCGATGCACGCCATAGTATAATGACGCACTATATAATATTTATGTAACAGGTATGTTATCGCAGATTATCGGAGCCCCGGGGCCAAATAGAGACCCCGATGCATTGGACCTGAGTTTTAACGCCATTTTTTTTTACTCTCTCGTTTTAACACATTACACAAAAAATCCACGAATTAGAATTATGCATTTGGATCGGATCTGCCAGATGTCAGGGCAGTAGACCTCTCTAATTATATTTTATATCCAATTATATTTTTATGACGAGCTGGGGCGAGCATTCGGAAATACCGTCGGAGATGATTGGCCCCTGGGGTGCGGGAGGAGTATCCTGCGATTCCAGAATTCGGTTAGCACGGAGGCCTAGGGCCTTTGCACTTTCTCACAAATTGATAAGCTTATTTTACATCACTGACCACAGTCATAAATATGCATTTCTGCACCTTTTTTTCACGCTATGAAAAAGTAATGGAAAGGTTCGGAAAAACCTGACTGGGTCTTTGATAAGGTCAGACTGCAACCTGAAAGGTGCTTCGAAAAGGATAGACTTCATCTAAAAAGGTTTCTAGAAAAGCAAAGAATCTCACCTGGAAGGTTTCTAGGAAAACTTAGAAATCTGTTCTGATAAGTTCTTCAAAATTTCGAAATTTCTCCTGAGCGTTTACTCGAAGAGTCCCAAATCTCTTTTTACATGTACATGCATATAAAGGCTTCAAAAAGTGCAAAATCTCTCCTAAAAGTTTCTATTAAAGTTCGAAATCTCTCCAGAAAAACACGAAACGTTAAATGCAACGTGAAGTACTAAAAGACGACATTACATTTCTTTACATTTTACTTGAAAAGTCAACGTTTTGTTGATTAATTCTTCGAAAATAGAAATTTTGCCAGATAATTTCTGGGAAAAAACAGCCTTTTTTAAAGGTGCAATAACTTAGAGCAACGAAACACATGCGACAAAGGAAAACTTGCATGTTAACGTGTTTTTCTCACGATGTTCGCAAAATATATATCCACTTTCCCTGATGAAACTGAAACCGGCACGTTTCTGATTTGTATTGTGTTTTTCAGACATTGATATAATTTTAATAAACTCGGTGGTTTTAGAGAAAGTTTTTTCATCATTATACACTTGTTAAATGTAAATGTATTTTAATAAAAATACCTCTAACATTGATATTCCCATATGTTGAAAGATAAGTAACATTTTACTTTGCGAAAAAGCAGTCTGTTATCGCCATGATATCAGAATTTCTCTCAGATTCGTAGGCCAAGTATGGACTCCTAAAGTCTTGTTTTTGAACAAATATTCTCTCCAAAATCTGGTCATCCATGGTGTCAAACTGACCGTCTTAAGTCGCCGCATTCAAACCACCTAAAAATCCAGGAATACTATATGAAACACATATACCGGAAATGGCAAGGGATGCCCACAAAATCCCTAATCAGATCGTTTTGGGCTACTTTATTGCTTTACCTAACATGGATGCTTCGTGAAAAGCAGATAAGATTAATTCATAAACGGAACTCCCGTGAATGTATCGCGAGACAAAATTCGAATTGCACGCGTGCCTCGTGCTCCAAGTGACGTTAATGTCGCTCAAGCTTCTAGGCCCGGCAGAAGTGAGCAGTTCTCAGCCACGGGGTGCGTTTTGATTTATGTATGATTTGTAAGGGAAGCTCCCAAGGTATATTTCAACGAGTCGTTTTCATTTTTATCATTTTGTCTCGTTTTGACGGGGCGACTCCAACGGGTTTTTGTCCGTTCTGGACAATGATGACTCAATCTGTCCTGATGAATGCAGAATTTTCAATGGTCCAAAGCTGGCTTTCGGGTCCCAACCCAAGCCCTAATCGCCTCATCATCGATGATGATGGTGATTTGATACACGAGCGGTCACTCGTGGTCAGCGAAATAAAGGAACGTAACCAAGGATAACCGTCTCTTGTCAGCGAAGATTTACTGGTCTACGGCTCACTTAAGAGCTCTTATCGCAAGCGCCTCGTAAGAATAGAAGCAAAATTAATGGATTTTTTTGTCAGAAAAGCATTGCCGGACATTGGGCAGTTATGGTCAAGCTGAAAGAGTCGGACCCCTGGTCTCGTCCCGAACAATAGATGGTCTAGGCGTGTTTTGGGAACGGGCTTGGAAATGACCCCAAAGCAGGCGTTAATTGTGGTTATTTTGTGGCTCTTCATGAATCAAGGGTCCTCCTCTATAGAAAATTTAGGAAGAATTGCGCCTAGGTGCGCTATTTTTGCAAAATTTGAGCTTTCATCGATGGCCCTTAAGAAAAAAAATGCATAGACGAGATGGTCTTTCTAGTTTGTTTTTTCGCAGACTGCATTTTTCAATACTTTTGAAAGCTCTCTTATTTATGGACAAAATATATGTTTCATTTCAATTGGATGTCAACATTTATTTGCACCGTATTTCTGAAAAATAATATAGATTGCAATGAGAATTAAGGATCTAGGGTGAGAACACACTGAATGCTTACTTTCGACGTGCTTCTTTTAGCTTCTTTCCTGTTTGTTTTCATCTTCTTGTTTCCAGCTTTGGGGCGCACATTGAATGCTAATATCAGCGTGATGGTCAGTGTGCTCGCGGGGGCGCCACTGCATGCCTTATGCTAGGTGAAACATTCCGCGTAAAACCGTCCACATGCGCATTAGTATCTCATGATGAGTATCAGGACACGATTTTACGGTACATAAACGGCATACAATCGATGGCTACACTTTTGACCAATAGTGATCTGTGTGCCACTCTGTCTTAAAAATCTGCTTCGGAAAGCTTATAAGCTTCTTGTAAGCTAAGCCTGGCTCGGCTAAGCTTTCTTTGTGTGCTCCCTCATTTAAAACGCATGCCGCATTCTTATCCGCTTGGTGGCTCTAGTGTACGCTGAGTGGTAAGCGCCTGCAATAAGCATTCAGTGTGTTCTCACCCTTTGACAATTTCAAAATTCCAAATTAAGCAGTTCTCAAATACCGCAAGAAATGGACATATTTCCGAATGTCTTGAATCATATGTTTAGAAATGCATGTCCTTGATGTGTCATTCATGTTTTTGATATGCAAATCAAACTTGAAATACTTCTATGTTTGTAAGTACATATATTTTCTTGAATAAGACGATAACAATCTCAAAAGTCTACGCAAGCATGCAACTTTAATGAATCTGATTGTATATGAAATAAAAGTGCATGAGCCGTGTTTAAAATGTTTATGACAAACTCATCTTTAATATTATAAATTATAACAAGATGCTTTATATACAGTATAGATTTACAAAAAACATTTGGAGTTCTAAGTTGTTAAGTGTTTGGTTAAACATCAGAAATGCAATTGTTTTGATCTGACTCTCTATATCTGAAAGTAAAGTATACGTATCCGACACCACTTGCGGGGGCACAAAGTATAGCTCAAGAATAAAAAATGAAACAATTTTGATAATGCAAAATTACGACTTGGACTAACACGTTAATCGAAGGGTCGGATTGATTTTTACAAGTATCATTGTTGAACAGCATTAAAACATTGTGGCAAACCTATATACATTGAAAATTTCAAGATTGTACTTGAAATTATGTATGCTGTGTAGATTGGGAATTGGAGCGTATAGCAATGTATTTCAAAATACCGTACACGTCGAGTTTTTAAAATGTACTTTGAATTGCATTTTTAAAATGTTTTGAATTGCAATTTTAAATTTTATTTTGAAAATCTTAATAACGCAAAATGCACTTTAAAATACATTACAATATTCCAATCTATAGACGAATTTTCAAATGCAGTTTTGAAATTCATTTTGTTTTAGTGCATGCGGGAATGTGGCCAAACCTTTAGTTTGGATAAATAAGGATTAATAAGTTTATTCAGAAATTTAGATCTGTCTATACCCATGAAGACAAGTTACTAGTATATAGGATCATACTGTACAAGCAGTACTGCATAGATGTCAAAATGTATAGTCATGTATGGACATACCTGTATATGCCACACGTCTATGGGCAGTATGCATACATGCAAATGGGCATGTTTATGCGATGTATGCCCAATATTAGGTCTGCTCATACATCACACTTTTTTTTCCAAATGTATCCCATCGAATAGCAAAGGACCCGAGGCCGCCCTATTGATTTCCAGCAAGCCTGCGAACTAAACCGCCAGAGGGCGAAAGGGTATCTTGATGTACAAAACGGAGCATAATTTTGATCACACCTAATGAAATTACCCTAAACGAAAAATCCGAGAATGTTAACTAGGCCAGTCACCTTCGGCCAGGGTCCACCACTGGTCAGTCGTCGATCGTTCTAATCAGCTTGCGTGCGAGTCGGTGAGCTTCCCGTGGCAGCTGATTTTCGATTCATTAAATATAATTGTATCCAAATATCAATCGCCATCGTTGAATATGCATGAAGCCAATCCGGAGCAGAAGCATCATTTGTCAGTGTTTCTTGAGAAACTGTCTTCTCAGAGGATCCGGAAGAGAGAGACAGGTTGATGCGACTCGTGGTGGCCGGTTGGCGTGAGAACCTTCTTCGTACCAGATATCCAAAGAAGCGCACTCGCGCTATCAAACACGCATCGAAACCATTCGAGACCCAATTAAGTTTTTTTTTAATTTTTTTCCTTTTAATATTTCGTGGTAATACATTTGTAATTAATTTCGTTGACCAGACGTGCGGATAAGGATAATCGAAATAGTTGATGCGAAATGGGGAGAGGCTTGATGGAGGGAAAGAAGGTGATGGCTGACAAGTGCTACAGACAAAGAAGGTGGCGCTGTAGTTTATGTCCTAATGGTGAATGGATTTTAGTGTAATGGACATCCATCGAATTCCATTCGAGTTGACATCAATTTAATTTTTTTTTGTCAAAGCAACTGTGCATGATGCAATTCTTGGGTATGGAATGGAATTGAACCTGTCAGCCTGAAGACGTTGATGCAAAGATGAATTTTCCGCATTTAAAGAGGCTGACCATGCATTTATAAAAAATATGGCTTAAAGTGTTTCAATTTATTTGAGAATCTACGAATGTGCATTGCACCATATTTTAGTCAACCATCCTTGGCTTCTTGATTCACTCGGAAAATTGTTCGTATTATCAGAAGTCGGACTGAACTGGAAATTGGTTCCGTTCGTCTTAATGAGGTTCCACTGTAAAAGAAAAGTATGGAACCTGAACATAGACTAAAGTTGTGTTAAGATGTTTCTTTACTCATGAACCACTTACTTGCAAGAATTTGACATGTACATGTCTATACTTCCATGTGTCAGATATCTTGAATTAAATTATAAATGTCACATAAAATATTCCAAATTTGCATATTAAACTGAACACTTTGCTGCTGACTTATTTCAGAATACTGTGAAATGAAAACATGAAAAGACGTTGTAATATCTTGTTAAGAAGAAATCGCTTTGTACGAATTTCTGTTAGTACGAACTCATATTTCTTAGTCCATGCCTCAATGAATGGACGAGTAATGTTATATTCTTCGTTTAAGACGAAATCCGAATTCGGATGTTACACATTTTCGGTAAAAACGAATGAATTTTAGACTTTCCAAGCATATTACGTTAAAACGAACTTTAGACAATATGGAAAAATAGTTCATTATAACGGGAAATTCCCCGATAAATATTCCAGCACCTTTCCATTCATATACGTGGGATAGAATTTCATCCAAATTTCGACGAAATTTTAGTTCTTATTGTTGAAGTCAATTTTTTATCTGAATTCTGATATTACGAACTATACTGTTTGAACGAACACATATTTACGTCCCTTGGGAACCGTATTAAAATGGTTTAAATGTATATGTATATACATATATACTGTACAGTGTATAAAATATACAGTACATGTACGAGTATATTATTCGTCGATCTGATTTGCCTCAACATTTGCATCAAGCTGGCCAGACAGAAGTGGTCGCATTGATTGTGCCGCATTTTATCAGATTGCTGATAAGGCAAAAGGACTAAATTGCTGATAAGGCAAAAGGACTAAAAAAGAAAAAAAATGGCTAGTCAGCAAATTGTCGGCCAATTAAGATGTTAAGTCACTTCTTCAACATTGATAAGTAATGCAAGTAAATGCGATTTTGAAGCGATAGATGAGGTCAGACCGAGATATGATGATTATAGCTTGAATACGTTTTAATTCTCGTTTGTGAATTAATTAAATTATATACTGGCTCGAAGTTCAAAACAACTTAGGACATGTCAATGTGCTCTTGTATTACATTATAAAATTTAATTGCACTTAACTGAACCTCGATGCAAAAACATTGTAGTGAATTAAGACAAACTTATGCAAATGATTGCAATAATATCAACACAGACGATTATATTGATAGCGATAATAACATTTGTAGACAAACGAATCCGCCATTAATTTAATATTAATGGCTAAAGTTACTGAACTCTTCTCGTGTTTTGTTGATTTAGTCGTGTATCTTTAGCCAAGTCCACACTGGAGGGAACATAGAGGAACGTTTTGTTGCTAATGGCTCTTAGTTGTTTACATAATTTTTTGCATATGTTTATATAAGTTTATGTTTTTAGAAACAACTGTAGTCACCTATTAGCAACGAAAAGTTCTTCTATGTTTCCTCCAGTGGTGTGAACTAACATTAGATTTGGTTGTATTCAGACATGTATAGGTTGAGACGAATCAATCATATTTGGCAAAATTATTTGGAAAAAAATTGGTAGTTTCAGCAGTGTTTGATTCCAAATTTAGGTTTGATGCACATTTTCACTTGGTGCAGAAAATTGGCTTATTCATAAAAGCAAAGCTGATAATGTAAAAAACTTGTTTGACAAAAATATATGGATTCATATTTTGCAGACAACAGTTCCAGAATCTTTGAATGATTCCATTTTCAAATCAATTTATGATGCTGTTTTGGTGAAATTTTGTTTCGGCACGCTATAAAAAACCAATCTCAAATTTAGACATGTTGAATGTCTTAAATGTTTTTGAAAATTTTCGGCGTTTTCGAAAATGTAAGACATGAAACATGCATGTTACATTTTTACAGTGCATGTTGTTTTATTGCAGTTTTATCCAGTGCAGTTGAAAGTTCAAACCTGAATTCTGCAAGATTTTTCAAATAAATTTCAAAAATTGGGTGGACTTCAGCGTGTCAATGTTTCGGGAAATATTTTGCAGAAAACCTGATTTTATCGTATATTTTTGACTTGCTTTGCGCTTGCCTATAACAAAGAGACTTCGTGTGTACTGTATTTCTTCAGAAATATACTCTATATTTTTTGCGAAATTGAGGAGCAATCGCTCCAATTCGTCACGCAAAGGAAATGGCGTGATAATGGCGGTGATTTCGTGCTCGGAAAATCATTCTCGTTGGTTCTTTATTCGTTTATCGTCGTAAATTCGCAATTACGTGACATGCATGTCAGCAACCTGTTATAGTTTTTTTTCCGCAAATAATAGCAAATTTAATCGAAAATTAATAGCTACCTATTTTTATATAGCGCCAAATCGACTCGAAACTGCAGGCACCCAATAATTTAGCAGAAGTTTTCCTTTAATGCTTGACTATGAATATCAGAAGTTTTCAAAATTGCTGCAAAAATCGTTTTCGAGTAACAATGGTTATCAAAATGTATTTTCTCTGTGAACAAGTAACCGATTTAACTGCAGCAAAATTATACGAAATTATTTTAAAATTATTTTTAGCAGAAAGAATTTTTGTATTTTATGATTTTCAGCAGTATAATTTGGGCAAGATTTTTCTTAAAAATTGCTGAGTTCTTAATTTAAACATATGTTAAATTCGATTGAATTTGAACATTAATAATGGAATTAGTTCCCTTATGAGATGATTATTGATGACAAATGAACTATAGCTGAATCCAGATTTAACATAACTCGGTTGCATAAGCTGAAAAGCATTGTCGTTTTTGTAACATGTTTTGCTTTCATATTCTCAGAATTTGACGTTATTTACACTAGAGTAGTGCAGTGTCTAGCCAGTGTAACTTGATCAGGTGTCTTTTTTTGTTCTGTGCAACCTCATGACGTCATCGGTGCAACACACCAATTTTTTTCAAACGAACAGTCGAGTGCAAATCGTCTGCCCAAGCAGCGCCAATTTCGAAAAAAACCATTCAGGAAAGAACAGCAGACGAATTTGAAGAAAAGCAGAGGAAATACAATCCGCCATGTTGGGTGCACCGACTACACGACTTCTTTCGATGGTGTAGTCAAGTGTACACTCAGTGCAAATTTTTGGACGAATCGAACAGGCCAGTATAGAGTGCACCGACTTCAATGAAGTATGCACCTTGGACGATTCGAATGGAACGAGTGTAGAAACGTACACTCAGTGTACACTAGTGTACAATTTTTGGACGATTCGAATGCGCCATAAATACAGATATGAATTCTGAAAATTAGCTTTTTGTAATAAGAAAATTCTGAAAATTGGCTTTCTGTAATAGGAAAATTTCCAATAATTCTACAGAAAAAGTTGTTCTGCTTGCTTTTCCTTCTTTTATTATCTAAATTGTGTGTGCAAAATTGATGCAAGTTAAATACCATTCATAAATTGCAGTTAGTTTTGAATAAAATCGGGAACTGCACTTATTTCCAAACTGAAAAAACACACAGAAACATAACTGTGCTATCCTGCAATTTTTTTACGTATGTAGAACTACGTCTGGGGATGCATGGTAAATGATGAAAATGATTCAGACATTTATGCATCATCAAATTTTTTAATGAGTGACGAGATCATCAGATTTTATAATGAGTTACGACATCATAGAATTTGCACCAATGACGTCAGCATGAGAATTTAACAAATGACGTCATCGTTAGAATTGTAATAAATGACGACACCATCAAAATTTAAATGAATGACGTCAGCATAGGAAGATAATTAATGAAGTCATTAAAATTTAAATGAATGACGTTAGCAGCAGAAGTATAATGAATGACGTCATCACATGTCATGATAGACTACAACTGCATTTTAGCTAAAACGCGACGATATTTTGATAAATGATGAATTGCTATAATTCTCTTCAGCAAATTGGCCAGCAGTTTTGCGAAACCGTTAATGACGAATGCTGCACAAAGATAAGGTGAATGGACTCAAAAGATTTATTACGGAGGAATACATTATGAACAATCCACGTAAATCTGTTTGAGCAGACTAGTTAAATATGCTCATTATTTACATTGAGGGGAAGGGAATAAAGCGAGTTAAGGATCGATATGTAGGGTCAGTTTACTGCTTAATTATAGCCTCGTCAAGCCCAATTCAAACGATAATGCGCGTAAAATGGACTGCGTGCAAAAATAACATTGGTATTTACATAACCCAAACGCATGTTGATTACCATTTATGAAACAAGGAAGCTTTTTGCAAAAATATCCACACGTTTTGTAGACGTTTTGTTTTCAGTGGCTGCTCCGATTCTGGGAAACATTCTGTACATACAAGTGTATAAATGTTGCATTTTCAACATCTTGTAACAACTTGGGTAACATTTGTATGTACTCACGAGAAAATTTAATATCGGAATAAAGATGTTAAGACAATTCGTTCATATAGAAATGAGAAAAAATGGTAAATGCATGCCTGTGATTTGAGAATTGCACGAGTTTAAAAGGGCCATTGGGAGTTAATGCAATTTCTTTCTAAAGGCCGTCGCACACGTGGCAAATTATATCCGGAAATAAATTGCTAGAAATTACGGGCAATTTATTCCAGCTGAAATAATTTCCTATTGCTGCACACATGGAGCAATGTATTTCCGAATATATCCCTAGAGTAAAGTTCGTGCATCCCTAGAGTATATGGCAGCACTGTTTAAACACGGGAATGTAGGTAAGCTAACTTGACAACAATGCTTATTGCCTTGCTGATTGGTTAGGCACCAGAAAGAGACTTTTGTACTTGTTTCCAGAAATAAGTTGCTCAGAATAGGACCATTTTCCATATCTCTGGAAACAATATTTGAAGAGAAAATATTTTGAATCACCCTGTTAAATATCAAGCAACAAAATTTCTGGAAACAAATTTCCGGACATACAGTAACTGACTTCGTGTGTGACGTACAGAATTAAGCGCTGAAGTACATTTCTGAAAAGAATGAACAAAATATTCCTGACGACATTTTTAAAAGTTGTTCGATTCTTAAAACTTCTCTGATAAGAAGTTGATACTCATGTTGTTCTGATGTTTGCATTTACACTTTCTTTGGAGAATATTTCACATTATTTCTTAAATTCGATAACTTTTACACGTATATTGTTAACAGAAATTTGTCGATAAAGAAATATTACTGCGCAAAATAAAAGTATACAAACATACCAAACATGGTATCAGAAAATGCAAAAGAGTATCAAATACGCGCTAAAGTAAATGGGAAGAAGTCCAATTCGTATCATACAATTATGAAAACTCAAACTTGAATATCTGAAGTAAAATCCCATGCAAAGTCACATTGGCACAATACAAAACTTGAATATCCCAAAATGATCCAAATTGAAATACTAGTATAACAAATAACGGTTGTTTTTTTTACAATGAACTCGCCAGGAAATATTTGAAACTTTGTAAGGAACATTTCATAAAAACCTTGTCCCTTTGAAGTCAAGTAATTAATCGACCATCAGGCATATCTAAAAGTCTAGTCCTATTTGTAACATCGTTATCGCTGATCATAAATATGCAAAATTATGCGCAACAAAGAATCAATAACATGCATAGACGTATCGGATATTTGCATAATGCAAGCAGTTAATTATGCAAAAAAGCGGTTTGATAAATACACATGAACGCGTGAGAAAGCAAACGTTATTTAATCAGTAGTATTCAATCAGCTGATCAGAAATAAGTAAACAGCTATTTGGAAAACAACACGACCAATTAAAATGGCAAAAAAACTTAAGCAAAAACCCAAAAACATTTCGGGATATATACTATACTATTCTGTTACTCGTAAAGATGCCAGTAAGGATTCCTTATAAAACAGCACGTTTGACATGGAAATTGACAATTAAATTTCGAATGTGTTGTTGATGAGAAATCATTCAAAGAACATAGAACAAACTTCAAGAACAAATTGAAGTCGTTAGATGCCCCTAATTGTCTTGTAAAATTGACGAAATTGCCGAGATTGATATGATATTAAATTTTAAGCCTGAAACAACTTCCGTGTTTTGGTACGGATACATGTAATTCCTCGTTTTTGTTGGCAAAAGTGGTATCTTTCAGGGTTTTGGACTGTCTGGCAGAGCCAGCTTATGATTTTGAAAAACATGCCCATGGTCAAAAATCCTGCTTGAAAGTTTCAAAAGGACGAAACCGTTGTCAGAATGGTCATTTTCGATTACGTCACTGTGGTCACCTTGAGGAGTTTCTGTTGATAGTCGGTTGCAATTTCTAAACCAGAAACGGGGTCCGGAACCCTTGATCAGCCAACTCTTCACTCAACTTCCGGTGCAGCACGATCTTCCAGGGTATCATAAATAGGGCTCATCCCAAGGTCCGAAACCAAGACCAGAAGAAAATCAAGTTCACTAGTTTCACCAAGAATGTCCATGTTCCAACAGCTTTGTTCGGTTTTCGACACGTAATCCATTTTATGCAGAAGCATGGCCATCGAGCTTGTGAACCATGGGAATACTGTTCTAATCAAAAGGTGATTTTGCACGTAGCAGGCAATTCCTTTCTTCATCGTTCAAGTGTGTTGAGCTGACATTTTCGGACTACGAATTCTGACCGATCCTCCAAAGTGCCCAAAAATCCTGATGGTACCGTTCAATGGTCCTGAATCATTGCTCGAACTCAAGAATGGCCCTATCATCGCGAATTATGATCCCAATGTCACTAGAAAATTTCAATGGTAGCAGTTCGAGTTGGTTCCATCGCACAAAACCCAATCGTAGCAGTCAATAGTCCTCAAGGAACTTGACTTCCGGTATCTTTGCTCAGGTAACTTCTCACTCAACACACAACGCAGTATAGTCTTCCATGGTATCAAACTGACCGTCTTGACCCTGGGAACCAAACGACGTCCGTGCAAGGTCCAAAATCTCCACCACCGACGTCACGCGGATCAAAAACTCACTGATGCCGGTAGCTGAGACGGGACGAGTAGAGGGGCTGCAGCTTGCGGGGATTGCACAGTGCAGAGCCCTGGCCCTGCTCCCCCAGCTCGGTCAGCGCCCGCTGCCGGTCTTTGAGCCTGTCCAGCACCTTCTGACTGCTGGCGTTCAGCACCACCTCGAAGGGCACCCGGGCCGGCTCCTCCTCGTGGCGCCGGCCGACCGGAAAGGCCGGCAGGTCATCGTCGTCGTTGGGCCGCTGGCGCCCCCGTGGGTTGCCGCTCTTGGGGCGGGTGCGGGGCCCGGGCCGCGGACGCTGTCCCTCTTCCGGTTCCGCAGGAGCCGCCTCGACGCTCGGCGTCTCCCGGCCCGGTCGACAGCCGTAGCGCGCTGACTTGGGACGCAGGGCCCGCTTAGGGGGCGCTCGGCTGCTGCGGGAGACGGTGTCGAAGTCGGCGGGCGAGTCGTCGTCGACCGGGATCTCGTCGTTGGCTTCCGAGTTGCGCCGTTCCATGGCGGAAGTGCGCGCAATTGAGCAGCGCTGCGAAACTACGAAGCGTGACGAATGGGGAAGGCTCCTAACGGCGCTGCGGCACGCTAGCGCGGGGGAGGATTTGCAGATTTGGCCACACGCCCTGGCTCCCCGTGCGTGATTTGGTATCGAAAATGCGAATGGTTTAGTGGGTGGGTCGGTTGCACCATTCGTGTCCGCTGCGGGATGTAGGTGGCGCTGCTAGATGTATTTAAAATGCTAGGGGCGTAACAGTTTCACGTTCTCGAATTGAAACAGTTTAAAGGTCGTCACGCACGAGGCAAATTATATCCGGAAATAAATTGCTGGAAATTGCATCAAATTGATTTTAGCTGAGACAATTTACTGTTGTAGCATGTATTAACCAATTTATTTCCGAATATAACCCGAGAGTGTAACCAATATCTTTCCTGATTGGCTAGGCATCAGAAAGAAACTTGTGTGCCTGACTGCAAAACTGATGACGTCAGTTTGTTTCCAGAAATAAGTTTCTCAGAAAAGCTTAATTTTCTATTCTGGAAATACCTCTACAAATAATATTTGAGAAGAAATACTTTCAAACATACGGGGAAATATCAAGCCACAATATTTCTGGAAATAAATTTCTGATGTTTCACTCTACGCGATTTCGTTTCAAGTACATCAAGAAGAATTGTGGGAGATTCCGCCCATACTGTCGACTCGCACTTTAGCGAACTTGTATAGGAATACACCAAATCCGTCTTAAATTCATGCACTAATCCAGACATACTTGTAACTAAATGTTTTACACAACTGAAATTTTATTTATTTGCACTTTTCCAGTTGTTTAAATTATATATATTGATTTTCTACTGTACAAGCATTATTCTGAATGTATACAAAGGTGCAGTATTTTAAACTATAGAAAAACCTTGCGTTTTTATACTATTACAGAACCTATTTTTTTAAAAAATGAAAATCATATAGGCCTACATACTGTAGCTGCATAAGACAGAATATTATATATGTGCATGTATATAGCTTATAACGGTATATGTTTTTCTACTGCAATTGGCCCGTGTCAGTGACCCTACACAAACAGTTCCAAGAAGTATTTGCATGTTTACATGTATGTAATGCTTTTGGCAATTACTTGTGTGCATGATATGAATAAACACATGCATATAGCAAGTGTTTATTCCAGCGTTAACTGCATTAAGCGTTTATAATTCTTGAAACTTTATTCTATTTCGATTTTTCAATTGAATTTACCAACACGTCATTTTTAGAAAACCTATTGTGTACCAGTAACACAAAACACGTGTTCAGCATCTATGTTCATAAGGTTTACTGTGGAGAAGCTTTCAAAGGGTAGTTCACCATAGCTTTCTAAAACCCTCCCCACTAACCCGGGCTTTGGGACCGGCAGTAATAGCGAAAAGTTCACTTTAGTGGCAGTATGGGGAAGAACCTAAACAAGGAGCAGGACGGGATGGCAAAGGAATACGCGGTCATGGTCGATTTAATCTTGGAAATATCCCCCTTATTTGCCTGGAGGATTGTGGAAAACCACGAAAAACTACAATGAGGATGGCTGACCCAGGAATCGAACCACTCAGCCACCTTGCTCGGTTGTGCACTTCACTTTTCCCCAAAGTTATTCAAGGGAAATTTGGACGGTATTAGTGCGCTTATACGCCTTGTTCGTATCCCACAATGCATCGCTTCGCGCGTCCCGCGTCGAAGTTCAGCCAAAGTTAACTTTTTTGACGCTCTCTCTACATGCGCGTATGCGGTGAAAATGCATTTCTGAATCCATATGGGTGCGCGCACAAAGAATGCTTACTTTCGACGTGCTTCTTAAAGCCTTCTTTCGTGCTTGTTTTCAGCTTCGGGGCGCACAATGAACGCTGATATCAGCGTGATGGTCGGTGTTCTTGGTGGCGCCACTGCATGCGTTGTGCTAAGTGAAACATTCCGCGTAAAACCTTGCACATGCGCATTAGCATCTCATGAT
>JAQGAO010001196.1:0-25952 GCA_034697705.1 Ommatoiulus sabulosus
CCACGTGGGGTGGCATGGGGTGCAAATCGCACTGTAGGAGTCCCCCTTAAGTGACACAACTCAACTTATTTTGAGATAAATTGACAATAGTATTTCTGTCATTTAGCCGAATCTATGTTAACCACAAATTTGTCCTTTTCACTGAATGTAGCACTCATTTTCCTCGACTTAATACTGTCGTAAACCCGAAATTGGCATTTTTTGAGTTGTCCCACTTTTGAAGCAGGGGTGCGATATGTCCATAATGTGATCGTGCACCCATTTCAGAAGAGGAACATGTCAGCTCAAAGTGACACATGTTAACTTACCACATGTACTAAATCACTGTTTCTCAACCGCTGGTCCATGGACCGGTGCCAGTCCGTGGAAAAGCTCCGACGTCCGATCGCGTTTTGATTATTTTTAATAATTGCTTTTCATTTTATATTATTAGATTTTGACACTACAGCCATGCAACTATATAAATAATCAGGGTCCCCCAGACCTGAAAAAATCAGGAAACAATGATTTATTTTGGAAATGCAGGGAAATTCAGGGTATTAATGTTGTCATAATCCACAATTAAGTTAATGCTTCTACGAGGATACCTGAGGCATTTGCAAACTTTTCTTAAATGTCCCTACTAGTACAAATTTTTAAAATTTTCCACCTTTTGCAAGGAGAAGTTTGCAAAAATTTCCACGTTTTCGGTGTATAAATTTGCAAACTCTTTGTAACTTCAAATTTGCAACATTTCCAAATTTTTCCAAGCACAAATTTTCAATTATTTTCGAGCACACATTTGCATAATTTCCAATCTTTTCTGAGGACAAAATGTCAAAACTTTCAACATTGTACGAAGACAAATTTAGGAATTTTCAAAATTTTCTTATGCTAATTTTGTAAAATTGTTCCAAATTAACATCAGTAAATTTTATAAAATATTGAAAATTTACCTGTGTCGATTTTACAAAGTATTGAAAATTTACCTGTGTCGATTTTACAAAGTATTGAAAATTTCCATTTGTGTCCATTTTGCAAAATATTGAAAATTTTTCTGTGTCGATTTTTCAAAATCGTGGATAACTTTGGATATACAGTATGTCAATTTATACATTATGTAACTCGGAAATTTGTTTAAAAACCTGGAGAATTCAGGAAAATTGAATATGGAATTTCTGAGGGATTTCTAAGTATTTAGCAGTGGGCGAAATATTTTTCCTATTTTTGCCGGTCCACGAAATTTTTGTACTATATTTCCACCGGTCCGCAGTGGTAAAAAGGTTGAGAAACACTACTAAATGACAATAGGAGGCACTTTATTTTACAATAGGTAGCCTATTCAGAGAATGCAATTTAAGACTTGTATTATCTCAAGATAAAATTTTTGAACTATGTCACTTCTGAAGTGGGGGTGCAAGGATGAAATGCGCCCATATGTCGTTTGACTCATATGAGTGTCTATTTAAGGAGCATTAACTCCGTTGTAACAATTAAACGCCTTGTTGGAGCTGAAGTGTACAATCATATCCTTGCGAAAATACATGTATTACTTAATTATATCACTTGTTGCTTCCAAATTTCTAAGCTTACAGCCATATCTGAGCATTATTCAACACGAGACTTGTACTCGTGCACATCTTGCTAGCCCAGGTTCAGGTCAACACTTGGAGAAGAGAAAGTTTTATATATATACAGTTCTCAGCACTTGCATTTTTTTTCCTGTTGCCAAGCTGCATGGTCTTTAATGGTTTTATTTTATTATTTATTAGAATCGAAAAGGAAAACGAAAGCAAAGTTGCGGCCCACACCAAAGCAATGGAACTAATATCAATGGCCATGAACTGACGTCCAAAAAGTTGAAACAAACCAAGAAACAGACTGCTAGCGCTTCTCATCGAAAGGTTTTCCTTTTTACATATTTTTGGTGCATGGCAGTTTAGCTGTAACTTGCTTTGTGCCTCCATGTGATTATTGTCCAAATGAAGGTCAAGATGTTCCCTTGAAAAATTGTCCAACATTGTACCTGTCGCCCGAGCTGGAAAGTTCAAACGCATATGAAATTTCATTGCATAAATATGTGAACGATGCGTGAAATTAAGAAACAGTCATGGGATGTTGAAGGCAAATGCAATGCACATTTCTTCTGACTTTACAAATTTCTCTTATCCATGTGAATCCTGCTTCAATGGCTTCGAATATCACTGGATACTTATCCTACTCGTGTTTTCTTTTTTACAAAATTTGCATTTGCTAATTTGCTATCGCCTTTTTTTTTCAGTCCACCCCTTACAGGGTTTCGCATAAAATGATGAAATCCTCTCTATCCTTAAACTTGGACCAGAATGCACTAAGCCCCAAGCAAAGCAAAAATAAACTTGAAACAATTCCTATGTTGGTAACTAATGGTGAGCTTAACATCTTAACACATTTAATCCATTTAGAGAGGCCTGAGGATTTCTGATTTTGATGAAATTTCTAGTTAAACCAGAGGAGGCCAGTGCTGTTCGACAGAAAAATAGGGGAAATGAAGAGCAAGAAGTTTTTCCTAAAAATGCCAGTGCTACATCTACTCCGAAAAGATTAGGGCAAAGTAGCACCACATCAACTAGCAGCCAGAAAAAGAAGTCTCGCAAACGAGCAAATGTAAGACAAGAGGTCAAAGCGCGGTTTTGTCATTTATTTGTTATTCTCGCGTTAATGCACTGACTTTGCTTTCTAAAGGCGGTAGAGACTGTAGAGATTCCTCCAGAGCCGCCTTACATGTTTGATAGTCGGTTGGAAGGGGCAAAATGCTTTGAATGGCTAATACATCCTGAAAAACCGGACAACTTTTTCGAGTAAGTTGTATGCGAATAAAATGAGTTTGAAATTGTTCCTTTTTTTCAATTCCGTTAAGTTGTGCATTCGCATAGTCAATGTTTATTTTTTTTTTAATTTCTGGAATGTTCAGATAGAGTAATTGAACCTTCATTTTCAGTAAATTGTGGGAAAGGACACCATTGCTAGTGAAAAGACACAATAATGGTTATTTTAAAGGCCTGTTCAGCACAGACATCTTCGATACCATTCTTAGAGAGGTTACTATTTACTTTTACTGGGTGTTATCTAATTCCGCTATAAGAACGCACGTCTTTCATAATTTAATAATTTTTATTATTCCAATTTATAGCACAATGTTTGGTTTGGCAAAAACGTCGATATTACTTCTTACATCGACGGCAAGCGGGAAACTCACAATCCCCCTGGCCGGGCATTCCCTGCAGTTGTATGGGATTACTATCAGGTTAGTTCATGTTATATTTATCAAAATTTGTGGTTTCAGGGAAATGAGGAACACTTATAGGAATACTCAATCCGGTTGAAAAAGGTTCCTCAGTTCCACATTCATCGCACATGCTAATTCCGTTCAACAAGTGGTGGTTTTGTACGAATGCCATCTAAAAGTCATGCTACATATTCAAATACAATTCTAAGAAGGGTTGTCAGTTTGATACCTTTTGATTCCAACTTACTTGTTACAGTCACATCGTACATCTTCAACTGGACTTGTTTGAATAGACCCTAAAACGTTATTGAATATCCCTTATTAAGCTTGTTTGTGAATTTTAAAAGCCGGCCATACAAGAGGAAAGTTATATCTGGAAATACGGCATGTTCAAAAAGTTGTGTTGTTTAGAATGTGAATAGCGAGAAATGAATTGTTTTAATTTGTTAATTATGAAAACATAAATGAAGTCTAGCTACTTTCCGTTGGAAATTTTGGTTTTCAAAAGCTATGGCTAGTAAAATGCTCAGAAATATGCGCTTGACGTTTCGGACACAGAGATCGAACGTGATCTATACGGGACCTCAGTTTAAATTCTCATCCAAAAGAGCCGCCACTTGCAGAATTTTCCAATATCCTCAAAATTCTGACTGACCTTGACAGGGGAGCGAACCCTGTTAGTTAGGATCGAAAGGCAAGTGCGTAAACCACTCGACCATCGGCGCTGGTGCCTTACTGTAGTGAAATTAAATGAAATGTAACTGCTTATTGTCATTTAAGTGGTATAAACGGTAAACCATTAATTAATTGGCAGGTTTCATGAAATTGCTTTCTGGGCCAATGACTGAGTGGTTAATACACTTGCCTTTCATCCCTAATTTGTGGAGTTCACCCCTTTGCCGAGGATGGTACGAATTTTGAGGATGTGTAAAATTTTCTTAACTTGTGGCTGTTTTGGATGAGCACTTAAAACTGATATCCCAAGTGGATCCTGTTTTATCTATGCACATTAAAACCCCCTTGGTGCATAGCCCTCGCTTGTCGACTATAGTGCGAGTTACTACTGCACATGGCTTTTAGATGGGCCTGATTAGCCTAAAGAAACATTTGGTTAATACCCCAAATCCAATTTATTTGAGTTTGAAGATCAATGTTAACTTTTTGTTCTTTCCCTTTAGAATGGCTGTTCTGTTCGTTTCTTAAACCCTCAAACATTCAATCGTTCCGTTTGGAAATTGAATGCTACTCTACAAGAGTTTTTCGGCAGTTTTGTCGGTGCAAATACGTGAGTGTTTGAGATAGTCCTTCTTGATTGAACCATTGCTACAGTTTGATGCATGATTTAACAGCATAATGAATACAAGGGTTTCAGAATAGCATGTTATCTTCTTTTGTTTTGCTATTTTGTTAGATATTTGACCCCACCTGGCTCTCAGGGATTTGCACCTCATTATGATGACATTGAAGGGTTTGTGCTTCAGTTGGAAGGCAAGAAAAGGTGGAAGCTATATAATCCTAGGTACGCAACTTATCTCAGCTTAATATTCATCGATAAATACTCGTATTGCGCTATACCAATTATTTACTTTG
This sequence comes from Ommatoiulus sabulosus, assembly GCA_034697705.1. Lineage (NCBI taxonomy): Eukaryota > Metazoa > Arthropoda > Diplopoda > Julida > Julidae > Ommatoiulus > Ommatoiulus sabulosus. The sequence goes on from JAQGAO010001196.1 coordinate 4,838, forward strand.
ATGTTTCAGAAATATGGCCGAAACCTTGCCGCGCTTTTCGAGCAGTAATATTTCTTTACGTATTTTTGTTTTTGTGCCATTTTTTATATTTGATATTTAAATTGACCACATTTTTTTTTGGCATCTTCTTAGAAAATTTTACGCAAAGTGAAATTGGTGAGCCTATTATCGATGCTGAATTGGAAGCTGGTGACTTGTTGTATCTACCCCGAGGAATCATTCATCAAGCATCTACCTTGCCAGATGTTCATTCCTTACACATGACAGTGTCAACCCACCAGCGCAACACATGGGGCGATTTCTTAGAGAAGGTTGGTTTCACTAAATTTGGGTCGTTTAATCGTTACAGTTCTGTTAGTAATTACGTTGGGCTTTATATTCGAGCTTGGTTTAACCAGTAACTGTTTTTCATTAATAAGACTGCTGTAGTTGTCATGCTACCTTCTGACAGGGTACCCCCAGACCTGGAAAACCTAGAAAAGTCAGGGAAGAATGGCTTATTTTGAAAAAGTCAGGGAAATTCAAGGCAGTCGTGAAAAATTTTCCACGTTTCCCAAGGACAAAATTTAAAAAATTACCACGTTTTACGAGTGCAAATTTGCCAAAATTTCCATATTTTCCGAGTACAAATTCTCCACGTTTTCCAAGGACAAAATTTAAAAAATTACCACGTTTTCCGAGTACCTCCGCAAAATTTTTCACGTTTTACGACTGCAAATTTGCCAAAATTTCCACATTTTCCGAGTACAAATTTGAAAAATTCTCCACGTTTTCCAAGGACAAAATTGAAAAATTCCCACATTTTCCGGGTACAAATTTGCAAAATTTTTCACGTTTTACGAGTGCAAATTTGAAAAATTCTCCACGTTTTCCAAGGACAAAATTGAAAAATTTGCCCGTTTTCCGAGTACCAATTTGCAAAAAATTTTCCACGTTTTCCGAGTGAAAATTTGCAAAATTATAAAAAAAAAATTTAAAAAGAAAGGACAAAATTAAAATAATCTCCACGTTTCCTGACAGTGGACAAATTTGCAAAATTGGAAACGTTTTCCAAGCTAACTTTCAAAATTGTCATTAGTAAATTTTTGACATTGTCATTGTTCAGGAAATTTTTTTTAAAACTTTTAAAAGTCAAGGAAGTTCTATTCAACTCAGTACCTTACAGTACCCTTGAAAATGAAAGTTCTGCGGGAACCCTGTCTGAGTTTGATGGGATTAAGATCATCGAAATAAATTTCTGGAATTTATTAATACATGTATATTTCTGTTTGGAATGAGTTCTAATACACGTATAACAGATATTTAACAACTCATTCCAACAAGAAATATATTACAAAAATTCTAAAAATATTTTTTTTATGTACTGTATATATCAATGTACAGAAGAGATGGAGAGCTGAACTAAAGGGTGGAAGAATCGAGTTTAGCGAGTTTTGTTTGGAATCGATTGCTAAAGTTTCACTGACTTAATTTGCTATGAACTAGCCCGAGGCTATTGTTGTTTGAGTTGAGCTAGATTTTTTCAAACTTGAAATTATTGAAATTCCGAGCTTCATTGCTCTGAAATAGTGGCTCAAATTTGGCATTTCAACACCAAAAAAACCCCGTTTCGATTCAAAAACTCAAGGGAAGTTCAGCTCGCTAATCTCTAATATTCAGAATATATATAAAACAGCACAATCCAAAAAATTTATTTCAATGATTTTAATCACATAAAACTCAGATGGTAGCGTGAAAACAATAGCAGGGTTACTTGATAAAAAACTGTATTTGATTTTATAATCAATATTAACCTATTGATTTTGATAAACATTAGCATTTTGGAAAAAATATTCAGTTTTTTAAAGGTATTACCTTTCCAACCTGCATCTATCGTTTTTGCAGAAATTTTATTATAATGGTTTAAATGAGTTTGTAATTACATTAATAATACTAATGACACACTATGTTCTATTAGAGAATATGAGGGATTCTGGCATGGTATGGAATTTTATGGATTATATTCAAGTTTTGAGTAGATTTGAAATGTGTAATACTGTTACTGTCGTGTCCGACATATAGGTCAGCACTTCTGGGTTTGTTAGCAACAAATTACATGTCTTGTAATCTGAAATTTGAACCAGACCTTATAACTGATTAGGTATTTAGTTTTTAAAGACTTATTTTTATCAATTTCTTTAAGCGTGGAATTTTGTTTTTTTTATTACTTAGCTGGTACCCACTGCTTTGCAAATTGCGATCGACGAAGATTTGGATTTCCGCCAGTCTTTACCATGTGACTACATGCAGTTTGCTGGCGTCTCTAATTCCGACAAGGTTGGTCTTAAAACTTTGTACTTGTTTGTTTTTATGTAGAGAAAAAATTAGATTTTTGGTATGACTTCATCCTTTTTTAATAATATTCTTAGGATGATCCTCAAAGAATGGCGTTTGTAGAAAAGGTTCAGAAACTGGTGCTAAAGTTAACCCAATATTTGCCTATTGATGCCACAGCAGATCAGATGGCAAAAAGTTACATTCATGATTGTTTACCGCCTCTGTTGACGAAAGGTAAGTGATGCCTACCTATTTTCAGGTTTTAGAAAGTGTAGGGCATGGTTTTAACACAGTTAAAAGGACTTACCGCAATCATTTTTATCACAATTATAACCGCATTTAAGGACTTAATATAGGCCCTAGAAATAATTTGTTGTATGTTAGGAGAATATACAGTGTGCCCCAAGACCTGAAAAACCTGGAAAAGTCAGGGAAGAATGACTTAATTTGAAAAAGTCAGGGAAATTCAATGTATTCATGTTGTTGCGATGCAAAATTATTGCATCTACATGGTTGTTTGCTCAGGGCCCATTTTCCGTGTACAAATTTTCAAAATTTGTCTACGATTTCCGAGTACAAATTTGCAAAAAAAATTCCACGTTTTCCGAGGACAAAATTGAAAAGTTTCCCAAGTTTTCCAAGGACGAAATTAAAAAACTTCCCACTTTTTTCGAGTACAAATTTGCAAAATTTTCCACGTTTTCCAAGTACAAATTTGCAAAATAATCCACTTTTTCCGAGGACAAATTTTCAACATTTTCCAAATACAAAATTGTCAAATTTTCAAAATATTTTCACACAAATTTATTTAAATTTTTTACATTTTTTTGTCAATTTTGGAAAATATTTTCCTATGTCGATTTTGCAAAATTAAATTTTTGACATTGTCATAGGTCAGGGAAATTTTTTTTAAACCTGGAAAAGTCAGGGAAGTTGAAAATGAAATTTCTGAGGAACCCTGATATAAGGAAGCGGTCTTTTCGATAACTTTACTCTGTGAATTTCCATTGCATGTGTAAGTAAATCCCACAGTAAAATAAGAATAGCCCCTTTTATACTAATTGTAAATTGAAAAGACAAATTCCAATGCGAGAATAGAGTTGGCACAGGTTTTTATTATTTATGTAATGATACAACGTTTTTAGAAAATACTTTGTGTCAGATAAAAATCACCAAGTGAATAACATTTTATCCCAGTTTAGATACAGTTCGTGGATGCTGATTTTCTCCTAAAACCCAAAATCTACCTTTTTGTTTGGGATTTTCTCATGTCAATATTGCATTACAGTACAGAGATAATGTCAAGAAAATAGCAAACCTTAATTGTCTTATTTTTAAAAAAAAAATATGAAAAAATCCACGTATAATTCTCCGGGAGTTGCAATTACATCATTTCAAGTTCAATTTTGCGTTATATCTACATTTATCGTTTTAAAAATATAAGCAGTAATTAATCTGCAAGGCATTTTTATGTGGCCAAACATTATTTGTTTCATCATGACGCCATGATGTTTGTCCAGGGATAAATTACATGTTGCTACTTGCAGCCTCCCACAATTTATGTACAATAATGTTTTATAATGTAAAACACCAACTGTTTTATTCCGAAAGAAATGTCCATTTCTTCCCTTCCAATATTGTGGGACAATTTAAATCTCACCTGATGGTGGCCTAGATTGACAATTCTTTTGCCCATTAGCTGTCGGCGTTGGAAACTTGATTCCCTAATTTGTCTAATAATCTTTGCCAAGTAAATTCTTTACAAGTACAGAAATGGTATTTTAAGAGGATAATTTATTAGTTTTATCAGTGCATTGCGGGTATAGCCTTGTCATTACTATGACCAGATCTTGGCAGTTTTGGTCACTTAGCCATTGTCAGTATTACTTGTCAGATGACGATAAATGGAAATTACACCATTTGGCATGGGCATTTTAGTGAAGATTAAATCGTGGATATTTATGAAATTAAGGGAGATTAAATGATTCGATATTGAGAAGAGGAAATAATATTGTTATATAATAATAGTAATAATATATTTGTTACACTGGAATAATATTAAAAATAATATTATTTATACCAAAAACTTACCAAGAAATAATGTTAATATAACATTATTTTGAATAATAATGAAATACCAAGAAATGAATACCAAGAAATAATGTTAATATAACATTATTTCTTGGTAAGTTTTTGGTTTTCAGCAGGAATAATATTTATTAACATTATTTCTTGGTAAGTTTTTGGTTTTCAGCAATGCAAAAGATTGCTTAAAATATAAAGCATACGATTACCTTTGCCTGTGGAAAAAATTTCAGAATGATTTACAGCCCATTTTTCTGGAGAAAAAAAATGCCGGTTTAGGCCTAAACATCTCGCACATTTGCTTTATTATTGACTCAAGATTTCTTTTTCTTATTCTTTATATGTAAGGTGAAAAGCAACTCAGCATTCATGGAAGTGGTGAACGATGGATCAAAGGAAAAGTCACAGGTGCGACGGAATTGCATCCAGATAGCCTAGTGAAACTGCTGCGAGCGAGTTTGGTGAGGTATGTGGTAAATGCTCTTACAAGTCGTTACTCTTATTAGATGTGCTAGAACACCAGCAGAATGAAATTCGTGTTCTCTTTTAGATTGGTGATGGAAGAGAATGCTGTGCGTATTTACCATTCTGTAGAGAATTCCCGAGAATTTCACCAAGAAGAAGCCCAGTTCATCGAAATTTCTCCCATGGTAACTTTTTGACACTTTAAATCAAGCTTTTTAAGATTTCCATTCTTCTATTGAGTTATTCGTGAGATCAGGTTTACCCCAGGCCTGGAAAACCTGGAATTGTTAGGGAAATTGGGATGATAGGGTAAAAGGAATTATTTTGGAAAAACCAGGGATATTCAGGGGAAACAGACTTCAAGTGATTGAGTCATTATCAGGGAAGAAAATTAAGATTGTGATTCTTTGGAAGTTGAAAATTTCATTTCTGGGAGAACCCTGATCTACAAAATGTTATAAATAGCATTTTTGATTTTAAAGCATAATTTTAATTTTTGTTTCTTATAAGCATAAATTTAATTTTTCTCAATTTTTCACTTTAGCTTGCTCCTGCTGTTGAATATTTGATGAATTCCTATCCTGAGTTTGTATCTGTGGAAGACTTTCCTCTGGAAACTTTGGAGGAAAAGGTAACATTTCCAGAAATTTAGTCATGTAATCTTCATTCGGATAAGAAAAATGTTTTTCTCATCACTTTTTTTAATTTCATACTTCAGATGGATATTGCGAATATATTATACGACAAAGGATTGATCATGACTGAAACTGTAGAAACTGTCAGTGACTAGATATTAGTGTCATCTCATTTTGGTGAGTGAATATTTTTTCGTTGCATACAAAGTGAGGTTGAGAATTTTTTTTTGCAATTTTCAATTCTCAAAAAACAAAAACCATTGATAATCGGAATAAAAATTGCTTTATTGTAATTTTTGTTGTCATTTTGTCATCTAAAGTACACTGTCTATGACTGTATTCTTTAAAACCGGTGATTCGTAAGTCCAATGCAGGTTGTTTATATGTTTAAATTTAATTTAAGTAAATGTAAACACAAAATGTATTGAGAAGACTATGGAGCACCTGCTAATGTACCTTTAAGTTTATCTTGACCAGGGTTTCGCCAGACCTGGAAAAGCCAGGGCACTTGAAAATGTCGGGAAAAGTCAGGGAAATTCAACGTATTAGTGTTGTCACAAATCAAAATGAATGCTTCGAGGTGGTTAGCTCAAGGCCCATTTGCAAAATTTTGAAAAAATTTCACAAATTTCAAAGGACAAAATTTTCCACATTTTCCGAGGACATATTTACAAAGTTTTTAACCTGTTCCGAGGATAAATTTGCAAAATTTTCGATCTTTTCAGAAGAAAAGCTTGCAAATGTTTCCACGTTTTCTAAATACACATTAGCAAAATTTTCAAACTTTCCGTAATATACATTTGTCAAATTTTCAAACTTTCCGTAATATAAATTTGCAAAATTTTCGTAATAAATGGGTGGGAGCACATTGAGACTTTTAAATTAAGAAATTTACTTACCGACCACTGGCGCCACTCAGCGGGATAACAAGTGCTAATTGAAAACGCATTAGCACTTGTTAGCCCGTTGGGTGGCGCCGGTGGTCGGTAAGTAAATTTCTTAATTTAAAAGTCTCAATATGCTCCCACCCTATATCTGCAAGATTTCCAACCTTTTCCTGCACAAATTTGCAAAAGCTTCAACTGTTTTCGAGTACTGATTTGTAACATTTTCAATAGATTCCGAGGACAAATTTGCAAAATTGTTAACCTTTTCAGAGTACAAATTTTCTACATTTTCCGAAAACAACTTTGTCAAATTTTAAACATTTTTTCAAGCTAATTTTGTAAATTTGTTAACATTTTTCTTTGTTAATTTTTAAAAAATTTCAAAATTGTCTTTTCGTAAATTTTTCAGAATATTGAATATTGTCCTGTGTCGATTTTGCAAAATTGTGGCTAAGATTCACAATGACCTTTAAGACAAATGTCAAGGTCACCAAAAGGTACCTTTGCAATACATTTCATGTGTTTAAATTTACTTAAATGCAATTTAAACATATAAACAGCCTGCAATGGACTTATGAATCACCCAGCATGTTAGGAGACCAGTGAATAACACATTTTGAAAATTCTGGGATGCTTAAGCATCTGCTGTTATTTTCTCGAAACAGGAAATGTGTTTTCCTCATTTCTTCAATGTGAACGTAATGCGAGCAGGGGCAGAGATACAGTTTTGGCAAGTTTTAGAGGTAACTATGGTGACTCGCTAAACAGGATGTCGGCGTTGAGCGGAAATGCGGATGGACGTCACTTGAGGGGGATTTTGGTATCTTCTGTCTTTATTTTGTCCAAAGCTAATTTATTCATGCTTTCTATTGATGGATATGTTGGGTTTGATGCTCAAAATGATCAAACGACGAAGGAAGAAAAATTGAAGCTCGCGTGATTTTGGCTTATTCTACCATGTCTACTGGGGCTGGCGTTGTTTGTTCTTGCTCGCGCCTTTGGGAATAGACGTACTCGGCATAACTCAGGAATCCGTCCTTGTTGAGATCGTCCGTTTGTAGAGCGAAGTCAATGGCAACTAAGAAGAAAGTACAAAATGAATTGATGAGGCACGGAATTAGTTTTAATTGCATCTGCACCTCTGGTGGTTGTGGATGGAAACATTCCCTATTTGTTTTTGGAAAATTCATGGGAGGCAGGACATTGTGAAACTATGCCCACCTTGAGTGATGTTAAATAGTTTTTTTTAAGTCTTTGAACATTAAAAAAGGTCATGAACTGAATGAGCTTTATCGAAATTTTTTTGAGGAAACGGTTCATCTTGTTCATGTTCACTAGATTTATGCCGTTTCTCATAAAAATTATGCATCATTTATTTACTGCTTCATGTATCAAGAGAAAAACCGGTTCAACTTTTGGTCTATGGAATAATGGCCTCTGTGCTCTGTGCTATGCATCTCATAAAATTATGAGTTCAGTGATTCCCAAACTTTCCAGATTAGCTCGACAAACATTCAGCTTGCTGAGCGTATTCAATTCTCAATTCAGGTTAATTATGCAATTGTCAAAGAGGAAAAGGAACTTTTGAATTGAATTTTTATTTAAAAAATTCCTCTTCCGGCAGCATTAAAACAGAAAAACCATATCAATACATAACAGGGGACCCCCAGACCTGGAAAACCTGGAAAAGTCAGGGAACTTGAAAATATCTGGAGAAGTCAGGGAAGAATGATTTATTTTGAAAAAGTCAGGGAAATTCAGCGTAGTCATGTTGTCGCAATCCAAAATGTATGCTTCTACATGGTTAGCTCAGGGCATATTTACAAACTTTTTTAAAATTTTTCCAATACAAATTTGCTATAATGGCAAGTTTTTGAGGACAAATTTGCAACATTATCCACGTTTTCCGAGTACAAATTTGTAAAAAATTTCCACATTTTCCGAGTACAAATTTGCAAAAATTTTCCTCGTTTTCCGAGGAAAAAATTCCAAATTTCCTACGTTTTCCAAGGACAAAATTGCATAATTGTCCACGTTTTCCCAGGACAAAATTGCAAAATTTTCCACGTTTTCTGATTACAAATTTGCAAATTTCATTTTTTAAAATTTTATGTTAATTTTGAAAATTGCCATAAATTTGCTAAATATGTCAATTTTTGACATTGTCTTTGGTCAGGGAAATTTTTTTAAAACCTGGAAAAGTCAGGCAAGTGGAAAATGAAATTTCTTGGGGAGCCCTGCATAAAATTAATAAATAATAGTATGCAAATCGATATCAAAGATAAAATGAATGCAGTGAATTTTCGTACAATTGAAAATTGTATTGGAAAAATTCACTTTATTTTAGGAGACTTAATAAGAACGTTTTACATAAAGAAAAATCCCGATTAAGTTCTCCAAACTATTTGTCCTCTTTAATTTTAGATTATTTTAATCATATCAGCAATTGTTGTATGTATTGTGGGTTTATCTTTTTCACTTTGATCCACTGTAATTTACCAGTTATCTTATGGACCATATCATATCTTGATGGACCTTGTGGATGCTAGCATCGATACAGTGAGAAATATTCGTATAAGTATTAGGACAATTTGTATGCATTATGGTTATCTAAGCGTTATCTGACTAAAAAGACAATGGGCTTTTGTTTTGCACATAGATTCTCGTGTGGTTTTTCGTTTCAAAATACCAGTGCCATTTATGACATACTATGTTCAACTGCTAGGCCTCATTTTGCAGGGTTCCCCTAGACCTGGAAAAGTCAGGGAAGAATGGCTTATTTTGAAAAAGTCAGTCAAATTCCTCGCAGTCATGGCGATCCAAAATTAATACTTCTACATATTTAGCTCAAAGCCCATTTTCTGAGTACAAATTTGCAAACTTTTTCACGTTTTTCGAGTACAAATTTGCTACATTTTCCACGTTTTCCGTGTACAAATTTGCAAAATTTTCCACGTTTTCCTTTACAAATTTGCAACATTTTCCACATTTTCCTTTTACAAATTTTCAACATTTTTAAACATTTTCCGAATACAAAATTGTCACATTTTTTAAAAAAATTATGCAAATTTTTAAATTTTTAAAAAAATTTCTCTTTTCAAAATTGTCGTTAGTCAATTTTGAAAAATATTTTCCAGTGTCGATTTTGCAAAGTATGTCAATTTTTCACATTGTCTTTGGTCAATGAAATTCCTGGGGGGAACCCTGTTTTGGGTGTATTTTCACGAAAAGTAAATTTTCTAGACTTCCAGACATTGTACATGTAACTCACTGGCAAAGTTGTCGACCGTGGGCATCACTTTATTGGGATCCTCGTTTTCCTGGTGCCAATGTTCAACCACATGTTGTATCGCTTTTAACATTTCCAGTCCGTCCAATTGGCTGTTTTGATCGAAATCGTGTAATCTAAAAAAAATAATGAAAGCATTTTGGATGTATTTTTATTATTCTTAGAGCATTAGCCTCGTTTTGCTGATGCCAACTTGTATTTGCTTTTAATTTCAAGAGGAATGTTTGTGGTCTGTCTAGGACCATCATTTGCGCAAGGTTTTGATCTTCTGGACACTTACAAGGTGCCCAGTTTAAACGGATTTTACTATAACGATCAAGAAGGACTTCCACATTTTATAGAAAGCCATTGCCGAACTACATGTACGTACACAAAGTAATAGTAGTCCAAGTTTTCTGGACTGAGATGATCGACTGCTGTCATGTTCATCTGGAAATACTTCTCAATGTCTTCTTTGATGTGCCTGAAGGATATGAAAGGAAGAAAATGGTCATTCCACGCCGACTTTTACTCTACCTAATACCATAATACGCCGATTGGTACAATTCCAGAATGTCTGCAAGAAAGTTGCCTACATCGCAGCAGCTGATAGGAGCTTTGGACAGACATCAAGTGCAGATTTGTAACACGACTCACTGAGCAACGTGCTCATGCATACTTTGATGGTACTTGAAAATCAAACTCTGTGATGCGAAAACAGGCATAAAAGGGAGCACAAATTGGACGGTTCTGGATGATTGCTGCACAATGGGCAAAGTCAGATCCAATGGGACATTGATGTTCAATGAAATCCTAAAAGACCTGATCGAACCATTGACTTGTTTGTGGTTTGTTGCTAATAAGTTGAAGTAATTGAAACTTTGGTTCAAGATTGCATTTTACTGACTAGTAGACGAACATAAACCTCTCTTGATCAATAGTTGAATAAACAATAATTGAACATCGTATCAAAAGCAACTCGAGACAATTTAGAACGCCTGCAAGATTTCAGCAGTTCTGCCGTGAACTCGCCTGGTATCCCTGAGTAATCTTTTGTCCTTGATGTCCTCTGGTCGGTCCGCTCTGGGTATGTAATGGTCGTGGCCTTCGTGAGCGAATATCATCCAAATGACCAAAGACCAAGTGCAGGTCAATGGCCAAAATATTTTGTTGAGGCGCGGCATGGAACTGTCAGAAATATCTGCGAAAAATGTGCACACAACATGCCATTCATGACTTCATTATTCATTGTTCTTCATGACTATATTTTAAAGAAGATGACCATTATTTTGGAAGGTCTTTGCAATATACATCTATTCTATTGTTTATCCTACAGTCAGTACAGAGTATCATTTGGCAGGGGGATCATTATGCAAATTAAGTCAGGCTTAGCAGTCTGGTCATGATAGACCCCAACATCACAATCTATACATACAGTGAAACCTGTTAAGAGTGACCACCAAAAAAAAAATGAAAAGTTGGTCACTGTACGCAGATGGTCACTATACAAAGAATGCGGGAATTACATTAAATAATGAACATGTACACTGTACTTATACATGTAGACAGGGACTGTAATAAATGTAGTAAAAACCACAAAACCAAAAAAGTACAGAATCATTATGTCCATGCTGAGCTAAAAAAAGATGTAATGTGACTCATCCGTTATCTGGTCACTTTATACGGTACATTGACAATGTAAAAATTGAAAAAAAGACAACACACACTGGTCACTGTACACAATAGACAAGTGGTGACTGGTCACTATACAGAGAATTTTTATGCAGGAAATGTACACTAGAAAAAACAAAACACTAAAAAGTGGTCACCATCCAAAGGTGGTCACTTTTCCAGGTTTCACACTATATAAAGAAGAGAAGTGTGTGGGTTTGTTTGTATGTATATGTCAGGTTAATCGGATTAACCGATTATGTCCAGTTAATCTTTAACAAAATGTCCAATTAATCTTTAACAAAATGTCCGATTAATCTTTACCAAGAATGTCATCGTAAGAAGTGTACTGGATGACGTCATCAGAATTTTAGTAACGGCCCGAGCAATGCCGGGCTTTTCAGCATTATGCACAGTGGAACCAAGTGTTCTTTACACATTAGTTGATGCAGAAACACCATAAAAGGTCTAATATTAGTAAATAAACACTAATATTTTCATTAGCACATAAAGTGTAGGTCAAGTATCAGAGACCAATGGACCCTGGATGTCGGCCACCATGCAGCGTTTGGTTGCTTTTTTGTAAAGTGCGCTTAAAGTAGGGATTGGAAAAAAACCATGTCAAATATGTATTATTTGACATTCCTAGAGGTGTTATTCTCTCGTTAAGATTTTATGGTCAACTTTTTGTGAGCATCGTTAGTTTTCCTGATTTAAGCACACCCTCAAATGGCACTTTACAGAAAAGCAACCAAACACTGTATGTGCTAATGAAATTATTAGTGTTTATTTACTAAGATTAGACCTTTTATGGTGTTTCTGCATCAATAAATATGCAAAGAAACAAAAACCTAGTGAATTATGATTTTTGTCCACTTTTCCCATAGGTTGGTTCCACTGTGCGCTGGCGCGAATTCTCGGGAAATCGAAAATGCATTCGGATTTAGCCGAAAATGCGTAATATGTCCGAATTTGAAATTTCGACTGCATCAGAAATTCTTATAAAGCGAATTAAACCATAACTGAGTCGCCCATTGCTCCCTCCAACGTCCTCGCTTTGACAACATCCTTTTAATATGCGATACAATACGAAGGCCATCCTCGTGATTAACCTCAAAAGAGGCGCTCCGATTGATCGTTCATTTAGTCGGGAAATTTCCCAGAGATTAAGCACCAACGAATGGCGTATATACTCATATATATACGTTCGGATTTCGCAAACGTGCACGTGATTTGGGCGAAAAATTAGTTCGGTCGTTGCCAAATAATCCACTTTTTCGTGATTTCAACGACGTAAGAATGTGTTTACTACAATGTATATAAATCAAACTTAAGAGACACGTACGCTATCTGTTGACTTAATTCGATGCATTCGTAGTCTCGACAGAGAAGCGTTGAACGATTGAAACGTTTTAAGACGAATCGTTAATGGCTAATTTCAATCAATTAAACGTCTCGTCTGCGAGGCCATTTTTAATCTACCAAATCCAATAACATTTACGATTAAAACAGGACGGGTAAAGAGATTGTACTGTATATACTGTACATATAGAGGTACGAACAAAAGCCGCTTAATTCGATCACCTTTGTTCGAGCGATTTTGACCGAAATAGGCGATGAATTAATAATTGTCAAAAAACACGCTAAACATTGACCTTATCGAAATAATTTGCTCTGTTTTTTTAAACAATCGTACGTATGTACTGTATTTACGTATTTTTAAAATCAAAGTTGTAGTTAGTGTTCGATATTACTGTTTGCGGGAACGCGTTGCTGAAATTTAAACTTCTAAAATACGTAGAAAATCTATACATCTGCAGAGTACAGCCGCTGATGCATTAGATGCTTAGATGCGCGCATGCGCAGTTGTCCAAAGGTGTCCGTGTTTGTACGAAACACGCTCAAATTTGTTTCACGCAGACACGTGGAAAATATGATCGAATTAAGCGATGAGACGACCGGATTAAGCTACGTTTTTTTAATAAAGGACAGCGTATAGGAAAAAATGCGTCCCGAAGGTTTTGATCGAATGAAATAGCTGACCGAATTAAGCGTGATCGAATTAACAGGCTTTCGTCGTAATAATGACATCATATTACATCGCATTATTTGCTGAAACATGGATAAGAAACTGACGAGTCGTGTAATTTTCAATCTCATCTCGTAAACTGGCATCGTCAGGGTGTATGTTCAGGTGTATCTGACATTTGATTATTTATTTTAAATAGAAGCATGTTGATGTCTCTGGAGGCTACGTGTAGCTCAACTTTGAAAATACAGTAGAGACGAGAACGAAACGAGCCCTAGTTCACTCTTGAAAATTCATTAAATGTTTAATCAGATTTTCTGCCGAGCTCGAGGGATCAACAGAAAATTTGCCGAAATGGCTTCTATAGCTATGCTATAAATATACGGTGAAGAATATTCCCGCTAAACACCGATGGGGGGAACGGGGAAATTCTTAAATTCTTAAAATAAAATTCTCGAATTGTTGAGAAAATAATCGCAAAATTCAGAAAAAAATAACTTTTTGAATGTAAAAATCTATTTTTTTTTGAGAAAAACTCGCACATAATTGTTTAATAAAACTTCAATGCTTTAGAGAAAAAAATAAACGCGAAATTTAACGTAAAATGTTCATGTTTTTAAAAAAACTCGCAACTTCTTAAATAAAATAAAATTTTGGAGAAAAATTAACAAACACGCAAATTTGACTATATAATTCTGAATTTTTTGATAAACTCGCAAATTTTAACATTTATAATCTCAAAATTCCGAAACAAAGAACACATTTTTGAACATAAAAAATACATTTTCTGAGGAAAACTCGCGCATTTTTAAATAAAATTCTCAAATTTTTGAAAAACGCGTCGTACATTTGAACGTGCAATTTTCAAATGCCCAACAATTTCAAAATTCCCAACTCTTCAGAAAAATTTCAAATTGTTAGAAATAAAATTCTCAAATTTTTTCGTGAAATAAAATTATAACATTTTTAAACTAACGATGAAATTCTCACAAAAAAAAATGTATATACATGTACGTGAAAAATACAATATTTTTTACGTTTTGGCCCACCCCTGTCTCCCTCTTTCTTCAACTTCAGTTTTAACTTCAACAATCTCTCGAAACCTTCTAGTCCATGGTTGGTACAATCGTTCATCGCCGCCATCTTGGGAGTCTCGCACCTATCCGACAAAAACCATACAATTTAATCTCCAGTCCGCATAAAACATTATGTTTGTTTTAGCATATATACATGTACATGTATATATATTTGTTTTTAATGAAACTTCGTACGTTACGCGCTAAGCCAATGGGAGCTTGTTTCTGGCTAGCCTCTTTCGTGTCTCCGGTTGTTGGTTCTGCAGTCATGGCCGCGTGATGGCCGACGGAATAATAACAACTTAACGAGATCTTCCACCGTGCAAACTTGGCAACTTTCCCGTCGTGTTTTGCTGGGTTTTTATCGCTGCTTTTATGTCCCGTTTAGTGCCTAAAATACTGCGATTAGCAGTCGGAGGAAAGAAAGGTGTGTCCTAAAGTGGACGTCCTTCAGAACCAGAGTCAAAGATGGCCGTCCGGCATTGGGTGCGTGGCGTGGTTTCGGAGCTAGCTGATAAGAACTTCACCAATGAATGACTTTGTTTATCGTCAATAAGGAAACGTGCCAGAATAAGCGTTTTCCTTTTCGTCATTCGTTTAATGCGAACTTGCAACTACTTCGTAGACTGCTCTCTCCTGTCCTCCGACGAGGATCTCCACATTTTTATTGGCCCGTTTATCGCTTTTTGACTGTCGGTGACTGGGATTTTGACCACTCATCCGAGTGTCTCGTGTCTTGCGATATGTGACGCAGTTGTTGGGGAAAGTAGACAGTCAACTTGTCGTTGTGCCACGAAGGTGTCTGTCTCTCCAGCGTCTGAAAACGTGCCATCTTTCTGTCTCGTGACGCAGTGGGCGAAGACCATCAAGTAGATAACTCTCTCTGCTCGTTGTTTCTGGAAGTAGTTGTTGGGAGAAGACATTCAACTTGTTTTTGGAAGTATTTGTTGTTGGTCGTTGTGCCACGAAGGTGTCTCTCCAGCGTCTGAAAACGTGCCATCTTTGTCTCCTCACGGCGCCCAAGACAGTTATCGGACATGTTTTCCATCGAACATACCATTTGCGCCCTGCAATGCAAATTGGATTACAACGAGTGTTGCCGGGATGAAAAAGATGTTATGCGCAACGATATTATACATTCAGGTATTTTCAATCAAGATGTCCTACTGTCTTAAGTTCGCTTTATCGAAACTTAGCGCTAATGCGCAGGGCAAGTCGAAAATTCATTCGTTTTAGCGGAAAAATATGTAATATCCGAATTCGTCGTATGCGAAGAAATTAACATTATTCGTTCGTGCCCTAGCTATAAGGCGGGGGCTGGAAACGAGTTCGTTCTGCCAGAAGTTCGTATAAATCGAGTTCTTCTTAATGAGGTTCCAGCAATACCGTAATTTAATTATTGGCACCAGGGTGGAAAATTTCTCATATTTATACCTTCATACATCCCGCCCTCCCGTACTTTCTCGAAAGTTGAAAAATTTAGCAAAAATTTCGCCGGTTTTTTGGAATTTGAGAATTTTTGTAAATAAATAAACAAATTCGCATTTTTTAAAAAAAAAAAAATCACAAATTTAAAACAATTAACCTGCAAATTTGTGAAAAAAACAACACACATTTTTAAATAATAAAAATTGTAAATTCTTGAAGAAAAAAACCAAAAAAACCGGAAATTTTAAAATAAAATTCAATTTTTTAAAATAAATAAAAGGCAATATTTGGGGGAGGGGGAAGAAATCGTTATTTTTGAAATAAAATTGAAATTAGGGTACTGATAATGGGTTAATTTTTATCGTAACATTTGGTAAATTTTAAATCGAAATAATGTGACACTATATGTCAGTTCTTATTTTTCGAATTGATTTTGAAAAAATAATTAATAAATAAGAGTTGAAAATTGAAATATATTAATTTTCATCTTTTTTTTTTCAACTGCGTTGTCAGCTTTAATGTGCCCGTGAACTTCTTTTAACCTTAATACTTTTTGACTCCGATCAACCTCGAATGTATTTTTGACTTTTGTTACCTGGTTTATCTGAAACGAGTCCTTGGAACTACGCACGGATGTTATTCTAATATACGTATATCGGGCTTTTTATCTGTATTATTGCCGAGTATATCGTTTTGATGATATCCTTTGAGTTTTTGCGAAACGTATTACGATCACGCGACGTGACAACAAACTCGTCTCCGTTTATTTTTGTTCCTAATTCTTCCTTGACACGTTTGTGAAGCGATAATCATGCTATTTTTTGAAAATATTTTTGTTGAAAGGAAGACGCTGATGGATATCTTATTCGCGTTTTGCTCGAGTTCAAACATCGGATAATTGAACAGATTTGTAACGCAGTTTTGAAGAGTTTTGCGCAAATCAGATTGCCATGTCTGTCTTTCCAAAAAAAACTTTCAAATATAGCGGAGGAAACCTGTGCGAGATAGAGCGCACAGTACTAACAGTTTAAACCGTATAGTTCGTTTTATCAGAAATCCTGCGTTTGCGTAGATACTGTTAGAAGCTTCGTGCATTTGTGAATAAATCAATAGATACGCGTCCATTTGCCTTCATGATACGTACTGCCGAGCCACGTTAAGATGAATCTCGTGGGACGTCAATTTTTGTTGTTGTTAAAACTGTAGGTCGTTTTATCAAAAGTCAGACAAAACATGACTTCAACGATATGTAAGAACAGGGTAGACCTGGAAAACCTGGAAAAGTCGGGGAACTTGAAAATGTCAGCAGTCAGGGAAGAATGGCTTATTTTGAAAAAGTCAGGGAAATTCGATCAACGTAGCCAATGTTGATGCATTCCAAAATTAATAGCTTTTACATGTAAAATTTTCTACGTTTTCCGGGTACAAATTTGCAAAATTATCCACGTTTTTCAGGGGACAAAATTGACGAATTTTCCACGTTTACCGAGGACATTTTTTTTTAAATTTTTACATTTTCTATGTTAATTTTCAAAATTGTCATTAGTACATTTTTGACATTACCATTGGTCAGGGAAATTTGTTTAAAACCTGGAAAAGTCAGGGAATTGAAAATGAAATTTCTGGGGGAACTCTGAAGAACTAATACGATTTATACGAACGTATACGATTGCTTTCGTATTAACGAAACGCAACTCGAAAATTCGTTTGTTTTAGTCGAAAATTTCTATATCCGATTTAATAATTCGTCTTAAAAGGAAGAAATATTTAGGTAGTTCTTAAGATAGGCCTACAGTAGTTCTTAAGTTGGATTCTTCGAGAATTTCTTTATATTTCACACGAATCACGTCATCATCCTGATTCTCAGTAAGCGGCCTTACGTAAGGTGTATTTTCCTCAGCCTGCAATTAAATTGGAGAAAAACCCAACCTGCCAACATATTTCACTAAACACTAGGATCGATCTTTAGGATAGTTGAAAGACCAGTGACATCGAGCCTTATAAACATTCATCGAGTCATGTGACTGATAGTCGTGAGTGATGAAATGATGTTCGATGTAGTTTGTAAACCAGGGTTTCCCCAGACCTGGAAAAATCAGGGAACTTGAAAATTGTCAGGTAAATTCAACGTATTGATGTTGTCAAGATCCAAAATTAATGTTTTCACGTGGTTAGCTCAGAGCCCATTTGAAAAATTTGTAAAATTTCAACATTACATCGTTTTTAACCTACATGTATATTCCGATTAATACATAGTTGCTAAATTTTTTATCTTTTCCGAAGATAAATTTTCAAAATTTTCGACGGTTTCCAAGCCAGGGAAGTCATGGAAATGTCAGGGAAATTTTCCCAAATAAAAGCAAAATGTTATCCCTGCACTCAGTCTGCTAGCAGCTCCATCCCCAATCCTCTTCAGCTAGACTTGTAACAAAATCTAGGGTTTGCCAAGCTTCAAAAACATTTTTCATTATGAAAAAAAAATTGAAATGCATTAACGAGTAAGTTTTGGTCAGGGATTTTT
Organism: Ommatoiulus sabulosus; assembly: GCA_034697705.1. Lineage (NCBI taxonomy): Eukaryota > Metazoa > Arthropoda > Diplopoda > Julida > Julidae > Ommatoiulus > Ommatoiulus sabulosus. The sequence continues at coordinate 23,219 of JAQGAO010001196.1, forward strand.
TGATTTCAGTCATGGAAAAGTCAGGGAAATAGAAAATGGAAATTTTGTGACCACCCTGCGAGTGCAAATTAGCAAGATTTCCAACCTTTTCCAGAAAAAAATAGCAACATTTTCAACTGTTTTTTGAGTGCAAATTTTTTCGAATACAAATTTGTCAACTTTTTTTTTTAATGTCATGCTTACATTTGTAAATTTACAACATATTCTACAAATTTCCATGAGAAATTTGTTGCAAAAATTTTAAACAGATTTCGAGAATAAATTTGTATTATTTTCCACAGATTTCAACTACGAATTTGAAAAATTCTCAACCTTTTCAGATTACAAATTTTCTACATTTTCCGAATGCAAATTTTCAAAAGCTTTTCCACGTTAAATTTTTAAAATTAGTACATTTTTCAAAATATCGAATTTGCCAAAATTGTCGATTTTGCCAAAATCGTGGATAACATTGGCATACAGTATCTCGATTTTGACATTGTCATCGGTCGTGGCAATTAGTCTGAAAACCTGGAAAAGTCAGGGATGTTTAAAATGAGACTTCTTGGGGAACCCTTTAAAATTTATGTATAATTATCAAATAAACCAGTAGCGGACTCTCACGCGCATTTTTAAGTAATGTTCATAAACAGGTCTACTGTCAATTTCGAGCTATGAAAAAAGTCCAATAATCTAATCCTATAAAGTCGTATAAAACCAATTGAAGTTAACTGCTTTTCTGAGAACGTTTATAACGAAACACTAGATGATGTTCTTATGTAAATTTAGCAGGTGCTAAAGCGTCTTTTTAGTACTAGGGCCGATTGTATTTTTGTAGCCAATATTTGTATATTTCATTTTCAGCAGCTCGCAAAAATTCATTTACATCGACTAGCCATCTGTAAAATTTACATAATGTCCGTACATGTATAAGAAAGATGCGTATTTTAATGATCGAAGTTTCTTATTGGATCGCAGCTGCATTTTGCCAGAACTCGGGATTGGCTTAATTGGGTTTGAACTGCTTCTCAGAAGGATGTTCTGCTTTGGTAAACTTTTCAAACAAATTGAGGTGCGTTATACTATGTATATATGACTTTCTGTTCTGCAGTTACGTGTATGTCCTGGTTCCTCTCCCCTGAAGCAAAGTTCAACATGATTCCAGTGTGAATAAACGAGGAAAATGATAAACAAGAAACATTTCTAAGAATATTCACTGCTTTCAGAAACATTGCTAAGAATATATTCAATGCATGCTTTAAAGAAACATTGATTTCAAAAACATTATTAAGATTACAATATTCACTGCTTTCAAGAAACATAATTGCTAAGAACATTAATTTATTTTAGAAACATTGTTATAAGAACATTAATTGATTTTAGAAACATTGCTATAAAAACATTAATTGATTTCAAAAACATTGCTATAAAAACATTACATGTAATTGATTTCAAAAACATTAAGATTTCAATAATCACTGCTTTCAAGAAACATAATTGCTAAGAATATTAATTGATTTCAGAAACATTGCTAAGAATATATTCACTGCTTTCAAGAGACATTAAATTTCAGAAACATTATTAAGATTACAATAGTCACTTTTTTCAAGAAACATTGTTAAGAGCATGAATTGCATGGTTTCATAAACATTGCTAAAATTATTCATGGATTTCAGAACACTCCATGATCTCAGAAACATCGCAAGCCGTGGCTTTTAAAAATGAAAATTCCAAATTGAGAGTAATTTGATTTCATTTATGTTTTTTAAAATTCAAAAATTAGAACATCTGATTTCTCATAAATAAAAACAACGCAATTTCGCGACCAATTTTTGTAAAGAATGGCATTTTTGGCGTGACTTTTTGAACGTGCTTTTAATTTCCAGAAACATGGAACACATTGCATCGTGCGTGACGGACTTACGTGTAATTGATTTCAGAAATATATTGCTAAGAATATCGACTGAAATTTAAGAAGATCTTCGACGAGCTCGTGTAACGTACACTAACAATTGTAGAGATATAAATTTTTGCCATTTGTTTCTTTTGATCTCATTTTATCGCTCGCTTATGTTCTTAACAGCGGTTTCAACCACATTTATTGCGGGATTATCCCCTATTAGCGCGTCGGAGATTCTCAGAAAGTGCGCGGATTGAATTAGACCGAATTGAGTTGTTGTTGGTTTTGTTTAATGAATCCTGAAATGCGACGCATGTCATTTTTGCTCCAGGCTTCTTACCATTTGCGCTTTCGTGTATTTGGATCACGTTTCGCTTAATGTCTCGCCTCGTTTTCAATGCTCCAACTATTAATTCCGAATAACTCCCCAGTGAAATCTTGAATGCTAAAAGAGCGCATTATTCTGGACCATAAGAAAACGCAACGCCAGTTGCTGCTGCGTCTTAGCAGAGTTCAATTTTTGTGACATTTTCAGCAGACCTTCAAATGGCTTCGAGCAATGTTTGACTTTGTTGTTCATTTTGTTTTCTTCTTTTCATTTCATGAAGGTTGTGTAATTTTATTCGTTCATTGTTGACTTTCTCGTTGTTTGGTTGTTAACTACATGTAGCTAACTAATATCTTTACAGCTAAGATAGGGGGCAGTATATCCGAATAGTTTGGGAAACACTGGTGTTTAACAAACATTTTCGGACTATTGCCAACCCCCCCCCCCTTTTTTTTAAGGTGGCTTAGAGGTAGACCCAGGTTCGATTCCTGGGTCGGCTATCCTCGATTGTGGATTTTCATGGTTTT